>JAQBSW010007114.1:0-43296 GCA_029291075.1 Eudiplozoon nipponicum
TGATGATATAATGCATACCATTTCAATTTTAATAATACAAAACTTGGAAATAAAAATTTTTAAGAAATTCTGTTTCCAATAACAATTATCCTTGTCTTTTATTCAACCATGAGAAAGTATTATCATAATCAAAATAAAAAATATCAGCAGGATTGTAGATTTTTTCTAGTTCAGTAAATAAAAATTTTAAAGACATCTTAAATGGAAGCGTTTCTCTAAACCCATTTGGCAATTGGTTATAAATTTTGTAGATTTTCGAAAAAGAGAATAACTTGCTCGCAACATTCCCCACCAAAGGAGGAGATATTGCTAAATGTCCAGATCTAGTTCCAACTTCATGACTCTTTCTTATCGGATTCATATAGGCACCAGTCCACTGGTTCAAATGGAAAACTTTTATGCAATAGCACATCCTTCGAAACCATAAAGGATGCAGTGATACAAACTGTAATCTAGTGGCGTATATAGTGCACGAGATAGGATTAATTTGTTTCACAACTTTTCTTTGTACAGCTTCTATCTTATTAGACAAACCCTTTTTTAATGGATTCCAAGTAGCGACAGCATATTCTAGTATCGGTCTAATCCATATTATATACATTTTAAGTTTAATGTCATTCGATAAGATATTTCGATTTATTAGTGCCCATCTTTTCTTGGCACTGCCTACTATACTTTCAATATGTCTCTCAGCAGAAGCTGTACATTGAATAATTATGTCTAAATCCTTAATTTCTTGCATAAGTTTAATCTCAAACATATCATTAATAACAGCATAATGATAATAAACATAGTGAAAGTTTGTTCTGTTCCCTATTTTTAAAGCTTTCGTCTTTTTATTGTTAATTCTCAGCCCTAGTGTAATCAAATATTTACTCAAATCATACAAATCTAATGTCACATTATTTTTGGAGAATTCGACATTCTTTGGATCAATTGGGAAGATTATTTTTAAATCATCAGCGAATTTGCAAACTCGACCGTTAAGGATCTTATTTTCCAAATTTGAAAATACAATTTTAAATAAAATTGGCCCCAAGCTTGATCCCTGTGGAACTCCATTCGTTACTCGTTTCGATTTTGATATCAAATCGTTTACTTGAATACTCATTCGTCGATTATATAGATAGTATTTAAGTAATCTAGAAATATTCGGATCAATATTCAACAAACTAATCGCATTCAAAATAGCATCAAAAGATATAGAGTCAAAAGCTTTTGAGATTTCTATAAATACAATTAATGCATCTAACTTGTTCTCATCTTATATAATTACATGTTTCCACATAGTAAGTATATTAGTAGTTGTCGATCTATCTTTCGTAAAGCCATGTTGACATATATCAAATTCAGCCGGCAACATACGTTCTAAATGATCTAGTATTAATCGTTCTATTATCTTCAAAAACGAAGAGATAATAAAGATTAATCTATAATCACTGGCGCACGTTGGCTTACTTTATTTTGGCAACGGTTTAGCTACTATCGTTAGTATATCGATTGGTAATTTTCCATTCTTCAAAATTCTATTTATAAAGTTGCGGAGCGAATTTATACAATTTAAGGGTAATTACAGCAGGTTATCAATCGAAATAATAAGGTGATCTTTTTGTATTTTAGATTTTATTTTTAACATTAATTTTATCAATGCATCACCGTCAATAACAAGTCCTGGTTCCTGGTCTGCCGAAGGATCAGATTGTAACACGCGGCTCCGCGTTACAACCCAACGATGTTCAATTTTGACAAATACAGTGCTTTTTAAGGTCAAATAATCTAACTCTGTTCTTACACAATATTTCTCTTAACTGTGATTTTAGAAACAATATCTGTTAGTTTCAAGCAGTTTTAATTGAGATTTCTTGAACTGCAATTTTATTTGTAATTAATAGGGTTGTTTATGAAATATACAGAACCCCGCGCGATACGCATGGAACACGCGGTGGACTATTGTGTCACAGTGGATTTATTTCGCTCAGTTGGATTATTCGCAGTTTACGCGAGGGATTTACTGTTCACATTTAACTATGCCTTTACGAATTTCAGGGAATAATGGATTATTATAACCATACATAAAAACATGTTGAGTTATTCACCGTTTCGTTCGCCTTTTACTCCGCTACACTTTTCAGTGACAACTTAATGACTATAATCATCATCTACAACGTATGTCAATCACATTTGTGAAAGAATAATTGCTTGTATGCAAAATAGGTTTCTTTATAAACAGAGCTCATTTTAACTTTTGCCGTCTAGAATACGGACAATTTAGTTTGACTGTGACTGGTGTTTAAGACATTCATTTGTGTTAAAATTTGTTTTTATTGCCGACCAGAGCACGGTCAATTTGGACTAACTGTGAATTCTATTTCTATTTGCAACATTGTGTACAATATACGTGTGATAACTCATTTTTGCCTTCTCACATCAACCATCCGAAGAAGATCAGAGACTGATCATGAGTACGGGTAGTAATAATAGCCACCATGGATATGTAGGAAGGGTACAAAATCACGAACAAGACAGCTACCCCGCAAAAATACTCTTACAAGATAGTTCCATGAAATTTCTTTCATTCTGTGGATTACATATCAAATTGCCAAATATTTCATCTAATTCACAGAGAAATTCATACTCAGCTTTATCCATAGGTAATATAAGCTTTAACTTTTCCTTATATTTACTGTAATCTGTGAGGAGTTTGTATCCTAGTCTAGATTTACTCTTCATTTTGGCCGAAATAATTCGTTCTGATCTTTAACGGATTATCAGAAGTGATGAATTAATTTTTTTATCAATCAAATCTAACCTCGTTTGTTTAATACTATTGATAAGACTACACTTTATTATATTATCTCGTTTAATTCTATGTTTACATAATTTC
This sequence comes from Eudiplozoon nipponicum, assembly GCA_029291075.1. Classification (NCBI taxonomy): domain Eukaryota; kingdom Metazoa; phylum Platyhelminthes; class Monogenea; order Mazocraeidea; family Diplozoidae; genus Eudiplozoon; species Eudiplozoon nipponicum. The sequence continues at coordinate 2,885 of JAQBSW010007114.1, forward strand.
CTATTGATTCGTTTCGGTATAATATCCGTAAACGTAGATGCCTGAAATATAACAGATAATAACGATGAAACAGAAGAAACAAATTCGTCAGTGTACATGATATAAAAACTTTCATAATCAATCAGTATGCTTAACTCTCTAAAAAGATTCCATTTGTTTCTGTAACATTGCACATGTGCATTTTCAAAATTAAGTTTCTGTGTTTTGGTACTCAAGATGTTCCATTGTAAAATAATTTGTTTGTGATCCAATTCTTTGAAATAGTTTACAACATCATAACTGTGTGATTTCACCGTTTCAATTTCTAAGTATACATGATCTAAGCATTGCGAACCTCTAGTTGATTCATTTATAATCTGCTTGAGATCATGGTTATAACAAAATTGATTATTTCACAGTCATGTAACTTATTAAATTCACCTACCACCGCATTATAGCCATGGCAGTCAAAAATAGATTGAAAAGAATTGGTAAATGTTTGATCATCATATAAAGTAGCATACGGCGGTCTGTAAACCGCGGTTAAGATCAAATTATCAATTTGTATAGATAAAAAATCAATGATAGCATTATCTTCACTAGTATGTAAAATTTTCGCATTTAATATAGATTTACTATAAATGAGTACTCCTCCACCTCATTTATCCAGCAATTTGTCTTTTCTAAATAAAGAATAGTGGGGAATATCATATTCGTGGTTTTCAATATCCTTGTTAAGGCAATTATCAGATAATATTATAAAATCAAAATTGTTAGTTAATAGAAAATTACACAGCAAAAAGTTTTTGTTCTTAACACTTCGAAAGTTGGCATAAAATAAAGTAAATATAGAATACGACTTATCTAAACAGTTATCAACTTTTACTGGTTCAGCTTTGTTGGTTGAAAGTTACCTGATAGACAATGCACAAGTTAATACAACCGCGAATCAGCATCTCTGTTCAATTCAGACATATCATCGCAAAAGAAAATCGAGGTCCTTCATTTATTTTGTCGATATTCTCAAAAGAATTGGTGTCTTAATCTCCCAAAGTATTTTGAAACTTGTCAAAAATGCCTGCAACGCTGAGAGAATTTTTCAAACAGAGGACAGTTTCCTTTTAAGGCTGGTCGCATGCGACAGCAAATAAATAAAGCATATTCTTCTCGCAAAAAAGAGATAATCAGCATTCAAACGCCTTTTGCTGCAATTTATATTGATTCTTTTTATCAAAATATACTTTCCTCAAACACAGTATAACCGTTAATGTCATATTCAATACCTATATGACCCGGCCGAGTAACCAAATGAACTTCTGCATCTTCTATATATTAAAACCAGAGAGGTATTTATCGTAAACATAGGTGCAGCAGTTCTGTTCTCAAGGTTGTCTCCATGGCCAAAATGTATTTAGATGTTTTACTCGCAATAGCTACGAGGGAGCCATTCCTACATATGATTGCCATCATCGCTCTCTTATCATAAGTTTACTCCGTGAACTTCCTCACAACTTTATCGTCGGCAAAGTCTCAAACAACATAAAAGGCCATGATTTTCTGTTGTAATATCGGCTCATTTTTGATCTTACAAATAAAAAATCATTGACTTTTCAACTGGAATTTATCGAAGTTTCTGGGTACTGACCTCCGAAAGTTTGGTGTTAAATATCATATAGTAATTTCCTGTGTATCACTCGAGAAAATATTCACAGCAATTTAATAATACAAGTCGTTATCTGATGTCAGCAAGACAGATGTACTCGTCTCGAACACGATACATCATATTATTACCACAGGACAACCCGTAGCACAAAGGAAAATACCACCACCCACAGCTTAACTCAAAGCCGCCCAAGGATAATTTAAATCAAATCATTAAAAACTTCATGGGTATCACCATTACACTTTGTCTCTAAGGAAAATGAATCATAGAGTGCCTGTGGTGTTTCGCAATTTTCATTTTGTTACAAAATTCGATGCATAATCCATCCATAATATAAAAACGTTGCTTAAAAATCTCAGTTGTAGCAATAAGATTTTAGTGATGGACTTCAGACAACCTACCAACATATTCCGGTAGCGATAGAAAATATATAAAAAATTACTGCCATCACTCCTTTCTGATTTTTGAATAATTTTACATGCATTTTGGTTTTCTGTGTTCCAATCAGGCATTTCAGATGTTCATGGACAAAATACTTCACGATTACGCCGTTTATTGTGAGCCATATCTTAATGATATAATGGTTTTAGTCCAGATATAGACCCACATGCACAAGCGTATTAAAAATCACACTTAGCAGATGACGGACTCAAGATAACTTGTGACAGAACGTAAATTGAAATTTCATCCTTTGATTTCTTTGTGCTTCGTATCATAATTTAAGGTGTACAACTTCGCCGTCTAAGGTCTTTACGATTAAGAAGATGGCGTCACCAAAGAATTTAAAGGACTTAGAGATTATATTGTGAGTTCTCATTTACTAAAGCAAGTTCCTTCCCGATCTATCAAAACAAATATATTTGTTATGTAGGCCCCTGCGAAATCAAAAAGGAAAAATCGGAAGCTCTATTATTTCTAGGTTGTCAGATGACGAAGAATTGCTACATAAGTCATCAACTCGTTAGCTAATGCTTCTATGCTAACATATCTAGACCTCCAACGACCTTTTCTACTCACAACTGAGGTTTCTGAATTTACAATTGGGCCACGTGTACCTAGAGATCTATAGAGTTCGGAAACCGATTAATTTTTTAATTATGTTTATTTTACAACCATTAGAAACTAAATAAGACAATTTTGGTCTATTCCTCATCATGCATGACGCAGTGCGCTACTTAATCAGCATTATAGTCAGCAGCAGATTTGTTATTATAACAGATGTTGCATCATCAATTGGCGTACATCGAAATGCGATTTCAATTGTCGCAGATCACCCTTTTGGAGAAAAAAGTGATTCATCACGTCTAAATAAATACCAATTTGACATATTTTGTGTTCAAGACAAACGAAACACTTATTGGAAACGCACTTTCAAAGCCAGATGTCTCGCTAAAACCACCGTCGACTTGTCCATTCTCTGTCAACTTTGTGACTCAACGAATCTACATTAACTCTATACGTCCCACCATCAGAACTACGCGGTGCACTCGTTTTCAAAGATCAGTAGCTCGCCATCCCACCAAGTTCGTATGCCAAATTAAGGGATGGTTTACTCATAGTCTACGTCATAGGATGGCAGCCTCATAAGCTAGTTCTGCCCATCGCCTTTCAGGGAATGTTTTTTACACCATTTACTCTAATTTATATATACCATAAAATGATCTCGACGACTTCAGATTGAAACGAATTTTGCCTATTTTTATATGACCAGCTACTTAGAACAAACGTTTTTGGTAGTCACAATAAGTAATCACCGATTACGTATCATATTATAGGTAATTATCATGCATAACAAAACTTAATCTTTTACGTGCCATACATATTCAATAATTCATATCATGGACCAAAATGTCCAACAAATTTTTCGGTAGTAACAATAAGTATTAACCGCTTACGTATCATATTAAAGGTAATCATCATGTATACCAAGCTTTAATCTTTTACGCATCGTACTTATTAAATAATCTATATTATTGACCAAAATGTCTAACACTCACTAACTGCTTTGGTCGTATTAAAATCAGATCGACAATTTTCGAGTCTGCCTATCCACTGTGCATTTTTTACGCTGCGTCTCTCAAAACGTACCAACGCTGCTCTAGGACGCTGCACACGGTATAATTTTTCCCTATCGCTAACATCTTTGTGGAAATAACTTTTGTTTATTTAGCATAATATCATTATTTAAGCAATTAAAGAATATGCACGAGCACAGCAGCAATAGCACATAACGATACCTTTTTGGTTAACATATGCGTAGAATATGAACCATTTTTTTAACTGCGGTCGAAATCTGCGCCACAGTACTAATCAAGATTCGTCATGAGAAACGTTTTGGTTTTTCTTTTTTTCCTCAGACAGGAAAGTTTTTTAATGTCCTCACTTTATTCGCCAAAATGTTATCAAAATGAATGTAAAATTTTATACGCTCGACCAATGAGAAAGCGCGATTACCATTGACCCATTATGTGCGGCTTTATATCTATACATGCGCAATAGAATTCCATGAAAAATCGTCCTGCTCGGCTTACTAACTGTGATTTCTTTTGTCTTCTCTGCTGCACTATCTATTCCGGCTGTCTTCTGACGTTTACCACGCTGTATCACTACTTTGGTTAGTCATCAGCCATACCATTCTTGTTGTTGTTGCGCAAACAGTTATACTTAATCGATCATCTATTATTTGGATTTATACCTGAGGCAGCCATCTTGGTTTTGCTGCAGAATTTCAACAACGATTAACACATCCTGTTTCATTTGTTCTTATTATTCACGTGCAACTGCTCAAAAGATCTCTAGCCCACACACATGACACAAAGAAACAGTGTCTAGAAGGACTTCTAGGAATTCGCACTTTGCTAAGACTCATAAAATCGCACGGAATTTGCTTGTGAATGCATCTATGGCCCGATTAAGGCCTGCTAATAGTAACTGTCCTTTCTTATTACTAAAGTTGCTCACAACTCTAGCTGGAGCGTTACGGAATGTTATAGAATTTATACGAATAATTAAAGAAATACTCGTTTCAGTCAGCCACATTGTTTTTATGTTTATTAAAAAATACTTTATTTTTGGCGGATTAAATATCTTCGTATAGAGTAGTGTAACACCACGGCTAAAATGACGTGTAGCATAACTTAAACGACAAAACAAGGATCCGGATTGAGCATACACTGTTAGTGTCCATCAATAAATTCTGGTAGAAGTTCACTGGCAAATGCCTTAAGAGTTTGTGAGACTAGCAGAGTGTGCATGTCAAAAGTACTTCGAAATACTGGCTCTTTGAGCAGATGCTTGTGAATAAATAGAATTTACGCAACAATGTTTCTTAATGTCTGATTGAAGGCCATGACGTGTCCTTTTGAACGTCTGTGACAATTCAGAAATAGCTAGCCTAAGTAAAAATCTGAATAATAGATTATCGATTACATATGACTGGATGCGCAGAAACAAGATTTACCAAATCATGCCTGGCAGTAAAATTAAAGTTTATGTGAAGTAAATTGATTCTTTAAATAGTTATTCAATGTAGCATAGAAGGCGACAGCAACCACAGGAAGCTTGTAGAGCGGATCTTTGTTGCGTTGAATTTCATCGCGCTTATATAGCTTTGAATTCGCACGTTATTGATCAATATTATGTGCGCGTTTTCATTGTTCTCGCGTATTTATTTTTGAAATTATTTTTGAAAAATACCGTAGAATTAATTTGAAGCGTTACATCAACTTCCTTTCTGATTAAAATGTAAAAATTAAAAATTACACCTGGCAAGGCTTGAATAATTCTGTTGGGCAAAGTTCGAACCCAGTAAAGAATCTGGTTATTATTTCCTCATTGATTAACCAAATATATAGCGTAATGTGCTGAAGTCTGGCTGGTGCATACTCGTTAATTGTCTCAACAATTATATGATGTCAAAATACTAACCGATATTGCCACGCATTTGTTAAATGTAGCGGCCGGTCGTACCATAATAGAGTAATTTTAAAACATTTTCAGAGCCGCAGCGTGAAAACTGCATCGTGAATTGAATCTGAAAATGCCCAGTTAAATTTTTTTCTTGAACAGACTGGGTAACTGTCATTGCGAAATTTCAATTCGACCAATGGGTCTAGTGTGTACTTGACGTTGTGGCCCATAATATTTGTTAGTGAGTATGAACTTTGTAACTGATGAAGCTTTGGCATGCATGATATGTAACCAACGACTGATTATTGTTTCTTCACAAAGCGTTGGCCCTAAGTAGCAGGTTCTATCAAAATTTGCATGTGTGGGCTCAGGCATGAGCTACATCTGTATTGTAGCAATAGCCACATTTAAGACCTGAGTAAGCTTCTATTGCCCTATCTACGGCTGACGTAAATACAACATAAAATTCTCGCAAAAATGCACAAATTAAGATAAAATAGTCAGTACAATGATGGTACCAGCCTTCCAGCTACAGAAGTAACAAATAAAAGTTAAATATTTGTACATTGTTTGACTAAATTGATGCGCTTTATATTTCCAAACTACTATAAATAATTGTATAAAAATAAAGCATTTCTGTTGAGCTGAACCGTGGATTCTGATAAATTAGAAAAGTGAGTAACAGTATCGTCTGCAAAAATGAATACTGATTGCGGAGTTAGGGATAATTAAGTCTCGGCTGGAAGACACACTTATGCTAAACTCTGAGGGAATCCGCATAGACGCCCCAACCAATATTCGTAAAGTCAACGAGTATTTTTTATTACGCTACTGCATGAAAACCAAATTTTAAAACTAATTCAATGTACACGATCCCTGCTGTATAATTTGCATAATACTGAAGAACTGTTCACAGATGCCACATAATTGGCAGCCAAGATCTTCTGGCTATAAAAATTAAGAAAACTGATTATAGGAAATTATCCTATGGATTTATATGAGGTGATCATGCCACGTGAAGTAGATAACAAGCACAGAGCAACATCTTAATATGCGATACGTAGAATAATGAAAATTTAATTTTAAAAATTCTATCAATTAAACGTAATGCAAAGTTATTTATCAGTTGGTTGAGATTATAGACACGTAGAGGTCGAAACAACTGTAGAATGTTGTACATCGACAGGATCAGCAGTTTCATAAAACGTTTAAACCTGTCTTTTCTTAACGAAGTAGGTGTCAAACCTTCCATGATAATGAAATGTTTAGAATATCTGAGCAAATATCTTGTAATAATCTTGATAATTACTTTGTAGAGGTGCAACAGTAGCATCGATACGAATGAGTATTTTCATGAAGCTGCGTAACCGTAAATTATACGATGAGTAAATCTTTCCAGAGTTGGCACACGAACTTCATGATGTGACGAGCTACTGATCTTTTAATATGATTGTCACCACGCTGTTCTTTTCGTAAGAGAGATGACGTTAATTTCGGCTCTTTGACAGTCACAAAGTTGACTGAGAACGGTGAAGGCGAATGTGTATATAACGATACGTCTGGCATAGAAAGTGCGTCTGCAAAAATATTTGTTCTTCTTTTGCATAAAAAATGTCGAATTGCCTTAGAAAGTCCTTCAAGATATTTGGTGCGCAATTTTCTTAATTGAATTGGCTTTAGACGACAAAGGTTGTATAAATGGATGTGTAATAAACTACCATGGAATATCCATGGATGTATTTACAATTTGCGTTTTGGTACCATTGATCTTGAGTCTGTGATCTGTTAAGTGTGATAGAACATTTCGCTTATGCATGGCATAAATGTCTAGGTCTGGACTAAAAATCATTAATTCATGAATGTATGACATACATTAATCGGTGTCATCATGAAGTTTGTTGTCATTGAACCTCTAAAATGTCTGAGTGGTGTACTTAAAATTTAAAGGCATGTAAAGTTATTAAACTAGAATGAAATGAGTAATGAAATCAATCACTGACAAATAATTGCTACCGCTAGAATTTTCAAGCAAAATGTTTAAATTTGGAATATAATATGCATTGGATATGATCACAAAATTAAGCTTGTAATAATCTCCACATGCTCTGTTGTCCTGTTGTGATGATATGTCGCATTGTGTAGTACTTAATTACGAAGATCAAACAAAAAATTGTGTTCTCGAAGTGCTGATGATATTTATGTCGAATGATGTACTAGAGATGGCTGCATGATCTATAACGCCAAACGTTCCAAGTCAAGTGTCTGGTGGAGCGATCAGTGGTTTTTTTATTAAAATGTTAAATATGAGCCGATATTTCAACAGGAAATCAAGGCTTTATATGTCGTGTACGATCTTGGCGACAATGAATTCGTGAAAAATTTACGTTCTTAACCTATGTTAAGAGAGCGATACCGACAAATATTAATTAGACTGGGCTCAATCATAGATATTATAAGTAGAATATGTAGAGACAGCTTGGTCATAGAATTACCCTTGTGAATAGAATCTGCTGCATCTGTATCTACGAAATCCATTGTGTGTTTGGCCGGATCATATAGGAAAGTAGGCTGGTCATTGCACATGACATTAGAGGTTGTACTGTTTAGGATATAAAGTCTACCCAGACGAAAGGAATCAACATAGGCGTTTAAAAGTCGATTTATTTTGTGCGTGAAGAATAGAACCTGGTCACATGTACATTAAATCAAGAGTGCAAGCTTGTATTTAAACATTTGTTGAACAACATAACAAAAGGAATGCCAGACGCACTCAGTGACGCGTTTCGACCTTCCATGATCATCATCAGAGTTCGACGGCAAACTGATTATGAAGGATCAAACAACATTGCATATATATATGGAAAGCTAAATTAGATACGCCACTGTCACACTGTCAAACATTGGCTGCACAGTTTCCATGTGGTCACGATCATTAACTGTTTGTAGCTTTCGCCACAAATACATATATATATATATATATACATTGTCTTTAACAAACGTCGACAAACACAACAAACCTACCGCCAGTCGCACGCACTGATGCATTTCGTTGTACCATGATCACCATCCGAGTACGACGGCAAACTGACAAGCGTGAATCAAAACGCATTGCATATATATGGAAAGCAGAATTAGATTTGTGACTCTTATCTCTAGTAGTCTTGCATTTATTGTACTTGATTTGTAATGTCGGCTGCACAATTTCTATGCAGACACGAAAATTAATTGTTTGCAGCTTTCGTTACATATATATATATATATATATATATATATATATATATATATATATATATATATATATATATATATATATATATAATTCGACGGCTGGTTAAATACAATGGGATTGGTGTTTACTTCAAACTGGAAAACTTGATTTAATGAATTTTACCACAATTCGCGCATTAAATTATTGTTTTATTGCATTGTCTATATATCTGTGTGTGTAGCGAAATCTGCAACCTGTTCATTTTCACTACTGCACAGAAATTTTGCAGCGGACATTTCCATTTATGTACTATTCAAGTAAGACTATTAGAGATTGGAGTCGCATATCTAATTTCGCTTTACATATATAAGCAATGCGGCTTGATTTTGCTAGTCATTTTGCTCTTGTTCTCTGATGACGATCAAGGAAGGTTGAAACGCGTCAGTGATGCGACTGGTGATATTTTTGTTATGTATTTCGCTGACTGCTTCAATGCAACAAAATTGGGGTTTACATCAATCTCGCAAACTTGATTTAATGAATTGTTAGCACCACAAGTACAATCAATTATTATTTAGGTGCTGGTCAGTTGTTGCTGCCTGAGTTAAGCCAAGAAAGGAAACATGCACGCGTGTGGTAAATTCTGCATAAAATTTCGACAATTATAAAATAGTTTTGGTGATTATAGCACCTTTATTTTTGAAAATATCGACTGAATAATCACGGGGATCGCGGTTGACCTTTGTACTGATTTTTACGGCGTTGACATTTTGTTTTATTTGCATTTATCAATGAAAGAGGATAAAATGGAGACAAACGGCTTTCAAACAGCACGTACGAATCCCCATTTTATAAATAACAAGGTCATGGTTAGATATATAGAAATGTAATTGATGTAAATTTGTCTTGTATAAAATTAATTAACGAGCGAAATCGTACCGATAAAATGTACTGTCAGCTCAAACGAACAAATTCAATTTTTAAAATCATATTTTAGTGATGAAATCATTTTGCAATTATACTGTAAATGCCATCCAATTTCAATTACTGTCAACCAACTGCACTATCTATACGACACCATATCGAAATCGACAACATAACGAAAACGATAAAACAAAATGAAGCAACAAATGTTAATTCTAAATATTTACATAGTAGTTACCAAAATCATCATTTTAAGCAACACACTTTATTTTTTGAAGTACTGATAATAGCACGAGAAGCACACCATTTGCTTTGCTTATAACGTACCTTACAATAATTTTAATCAAATCTGAAATAGACCTCTCTAAAGGGGATAGCCTTAATAAGTACAATAAAAACGCAAAAATGGATTTTAAAAAATTAACATAAATCATTCATGAGCTGTAAAATTTAAATGTTTATATCGAGGTGTTTAACAAAATTTTCTATTCGCATTACTTGGAGCCTTGCATGTGCAACTCTCCAACAGCTCATACTAGCGGGGATTCTACTAGTTTTTCGGCGAGTTACGCTAGGACACAGGACGAGTACTTTCTTTCCATGGGCAACCACCCTACCGGAGGAACATGAATCCCTCGCCATGACAATTCGCGACCTCGGCATATTTACGGTTTAAGATACAACACTCGAGTTTTCCTTAAACATCACGAGACTCGCCATCCAGATGCTTGGATGTTTGCTTTTGAACCCGATAATTTGTCCTTCCTCTACTGAAACTTTCCAACGTGGGTTTCATACAAGTCACAACCCGTCAGAGAGTACTTATTTCATTCTGTATGTTCAAGAAAATTTCTGTAAGATGTCTGAGGTGCTGTTTGATTTTTGAACTGCCTATTACTGCACACCACTTAGGTTCCTCTGGCCATAGATTTTCAACACTTTGAGCTTCTTTGGCTTCCAAGGCATCATAAACATCCAGAGTGGCTCCTAATATAGGAGGCAATTCTGCTGCAAATACACTGTTCACAACTTCTTCAGAAATATGAAGCCCGATGTATTTCGCAACCAATATGTTAGAAAATTAAGATGGGAGTTGATTTCCAATTTTCCCGGACGTAATAAGTCAGTCATCTGTTCTAACCTCTCGGGTTGATATTGATGATGAAGTTTATCCACATGAAGCTCAAATGCACTTTCGGGTCATTTGCCATTACAAATTTCCAGAGTCTAAACAAGTTTATTTTCACTGTCTCCGGCAGTGACCACAAGACTGAGGCAAACATTTCTGTGCTGTCGGTTATTCTTTTCAATTTAAATAAAAGTTTGCAACGTCGACCTATTCAGAATGTTTATCTGGTCTGTACATGGGCTGTTTTCCATTGTTATCCGTAGAATTATGGCAACCGCCCTCATCATCTAAAGCATATCTTTCCGCATAACGGATCCTGGCGCGGTTGCTATGTTTCGAAGAGGCCCTTTGATCACTACCATAAGAGGGCCTCTGGAATTCCAGGCTCGGATAACCCATATATACTGTACGATCTTCTAATTTAGAACAACTAAATCCTTCAGAACATCCTTTTAAACTATATTTTGAAGCCCTTCTCTTAATTGCTCTGTATCATCATTTTTGTCATAGTTAAACTTTTTTTTAAATATCCACTTTTAGTTAAATAATAATAATTATATTTTGAATCTAAACACTTATACTAAAATATCGCTAGACAGAACCACGCAGCAAAGCGTACCACAAGAAGACTGAAATATAAAATCACCAAATACAAGACAAAATAGTCGAAAATATGTGCAACAGGAATATACCAAAAAATTTCAATATTTAAAAAAATTAAACATGGTGTAAACGCCCCGGCTTCAAGTAAATGCCGTACGACGTTAAAAACTCGGTTAAGGTGCTCTGAATAGAGATTTGTTACTGATAGGGGGGCCCTTAAGCGGGCCTGGTAATGCGTTCTCCAGAATTAATCAGAAAGTGAAGATGTTCTAGAGCCTTGGGTGGACTCTGGTTGTTGTTGTTCTATTTGTAGAGTTGTAATCACGATGTGGATAACGTCGTTCAGGTTCTGCAATTAATTGGCTCGTCTCGCTGGTTATACCGCAACAAGATGAGTCACGGATGTAGCCAATTGTTGGTGAAACAATCAAATCACCAGCGTAGGTATTGACAGTCGACAGAACGCACACGCGTAACGCAAAGCAGAATGCAAATGCAACAACTGACTTGCATGGTAAATTGCCGTGCTTAAATATTATGCCATGTATCTCTGCTAATGATGCACTGGGGTTGGCTGAATGACCTGTAACTCCAAACGCTCGGAGGCAAATGTCCAAAATCTTTGCTCAAGTCCGGTAGAGGGGTCGATGATCTTTTGATTGGCAAGATCAACAATGAGCCGAAATTTTAGAAGGAAATCAAGGCCCATTATATTATGTGAGACCTTGGCAATGATGAAGTTGTGGGAAAATTCACGTCGTAGGCCTATTTTGAGTGTGCGGTACCGGCAGCCATAAGTTGGTATGGGCTCGCCTGTAGCTGTTGCGAGAAGAACGCCTAGGAACATCTTGGCCATTGAATCACCTTTGAGAACTGAGACTGCCGCACCTGTGTCTACGATGAACTCTTCGCCAGTTTTGAAATCAAGAAGGTGCAGAAGTTTGTTGGGCTGTTTGGCCGGGTCATGCAAACAAGTAGGCTGGTGATTGCGACCGGCATTGTGTGTTTGGTTCTCTATGTGAAAAATTCGGCGTGGACGAAAAGAGTCGACAGGGATGTCGGATTGTAGTTGGCTTCTTCCCTGTAGCGCCGTTGATGCTGTTGATGTGCAGAAAGTACGGTCTTCTACTTCCTGCGCCAGACGTTTCCCGATACTGATGCACCCTTGTGCCTGCGGTCTGTTGTCCTTTCCGTCAGCTGTGGAAATTGACACTCACTCGGAAATTATTCGGAACGACAAAGAAAAACTTGGCAAGCATAAAAGAACTTCTGATGGTTATAAAACCAGTTCTTTGGAGCATACTTATTGAAGGATTGCGGAGATCTCGATCGCCGCCTACCTTTATAATTTGACTTGGAAACGAATTTTGGTCGAGCATTCACTTGATTTAGCTCGGATTTGGTAATGGCCAATCCTTCTAGAACTTTGGCCATGTTCGCCACTGTTCTCTTTAAAGAGGAGAGTCTATCATCTTGCGGGGGTGAAGAAAAGGATGATGGATTCACTTTGGGTTCCAAAACCCTATATTCTAACTCACATCTCTCAGATAAGTCATCAATAGAGAGAGTGTTGGGGAGCTGTCTGGCAAAGAGTTTTAATGTTTGTGGAAGATTGTTAATAAAACAACCTTAGCCTCATGGTCAGAAATGTTGGTTTTATACCAACGTTTCCGTAATTCCCTCAGTATTTCGATGGGGCCAAGATTTGGCATGTCTAACTGCGCATATTTGTTTATTATCTGCTCAGTCTCTGTGGGCCCAAGCAAGGATTCTACCTCGTTTTGTAGGCCCAAAATGGGATTAGGTAGCTTCCTAATGGCCTCAAGCTTAGGATAAATCCGTCGCTGCAATTCAGAAGGTAGTTTAGCAAAAACCTTCGTCAGTTTTTGATGACTTTCATAATCAGGAAACGGGGAGAAAGCGGAGTCTACGCGCATAAAGAATAGTTCACTATCTCAATCCCAAACAGGAACATCAATATCTAAAATTGGACCTGACATTCTAACAATCTTACGGGATCTTAAAAGCATAAATTTATAAGCAATATATAAATATACTTTAACGAAAACGCTTACCCACAAAAAGCTTCTACAGTTGAATGAGCGCAGCACGTCACAATAACTGCTTCCAAAAATCCGTAATTGAGCCTGTTGAGTACGTACGGTACCGTTTTGTACGTACGTATTATTGTAATATCCCCCCAAAAAAAATTCAACACAAAACCACGAATATATATCCAACAAAATTCCCAGAAGGCTACCATCATGGTAAAAAAACGCAAATGTTAATCGATTTTTATCCTAAATAAATGAAAAAGGAAGTCAATTTTATTTATACCAAAAAAATCAGAACAATAATCAGTATCCTGGCGCGGTCGCCATATTTGTAAACGCCCCGGTTTCAAGTAAATGCCGTACGACGTTACAAACTCGGTTAAGGGGCTCTGAATAGAGATTTGTTACTGATATGGGGCCCTTAAGAGGCCCTGGTAATGCGTTCTCCTGAATTGTTCAGAGTTTGAAGATGTTCTAGAGCCTTGGGTGGACTCTGGTTGTTGTTGTTCTTATTGTAGAGTTGTAATCACGATGTGTATAACGTCGTTCAGGTTCTGCAATTAATTGGCTCGTCTCGCTGGTCACGGGTGTAGCCAATTGTTGGTGAAACTATCAAATCACCAGCGTAGGTATTGACAGCCGACAGAACGCACACGCGTGACGCAAGGCAGAATGCAATTGCAACAACTGACTTGCATGGTAAATTGCCGTGCTTAAATAGCATGCCATGTCTACTTGCACACTATTGCTTAAACGGCAAGTTTCGCTTTTTTCAAATTGGTGCAACGTAAATAAAATTGAATTTAATTTACGCAATATGTCGGCCATTAATTTGTGTCGTTACAAAAGTATATTGAAATAAAGGTATATAAAATAACATACATATTGTCCAAATTTCAAAAAATTAGTACTAGGCACATGAACAGGATGTTGCTAATAACCAGGCAGTCAGTCTGCTATGTATCTGCAATACTAAACGCTGTGTAGCACGACAAAAATTCAAAGGAATTTTTAAAGTCAAGTAAATAAACAACGATCATGTTGGAGTGTTAATGATGACGATCTAAAAAAAGAATTGCACATTATAAGAATATTTGTGTTAACAAATTTTTAAGTTAACAAACGACCAGGGTTCAAACGGCAAATGGGTTAAAGTACAAGACAAGTAAAAAACAAAGATGTAATTATAATTTAACAATAATTTATTGTACGGGTGGTGCTAACAATTCTTTAGATCAAGTTTGCGGGCCTAAAGTAAACACCAATCCCATGGTATTTAACCAGTCATCGAACAACATAACAAAACTAACGCCAGCCGCAACGCACTGACGCGTTTCGACCTTCCATGATCACCATCAGAGTACGATGGCAAACTGACTATCGAGGATCAAACCGCTTTGAATATATTTGAAAATCAAATTTAGATATGCGGCTCTCACCTCTAGCAGTTTCACATACATTGAGCTTGACTGGAAATGTCAGCTGCACAATTTCTATGCAGTCACGAACATTAACTGTTTGCAACTTTCGCCACATATACATATATACGCAATACAATTTAACAATAATTGATTGCGCGTGTGGTGGTAACAATTCCATGATCATGGTCAGAGTACGACGGAAAACTGACTATCGAAGATCAAACCGAATTGAACATATATGGAAATGAAAGTTAGATATGCGGCTCTCACCTCTAGCAGTTTCGCATACATTGACCTTGACTGGAAATGTCGGCTGCACAATTTCTATGCAGTCATGAACATTAACTGTTTGCAGCTTTCGCCACATATACATATATAGGCAATAAAATTTAACAATAATTGATTGCGCGAGTGGTTGTAGCAATTCTTTGAATTGAGTTTGCGAGCTTGAAGTAAACACCAATCCAATTGTATTTAACCAGTCGTCGAACAACATAACAAAACTACCGCCAGTCGCAATGCACTGACGTGTTTCAACCTTCCATGATCATCATCAGAGTACGATGGCAAACTGACTATCGCGGATCAAACCGTATTGAATATATATGGAAATCAAATTTAGATATGTGGGTCTCACCTCTAGCAGTCTTGCATACATTGAACTTGACTGGAAATTTCGGCTGCACAATTTCTATGCAGTCACGAACATTAACTGTTTGCAGCTTTCGCCACATATACATATATAGGCAATACAATTTAAACAATAATTGATTGCGCGGGTGGTGGTAACAATTCTTTAAATCAAGTTTGCGTGCTTGAAGTAAACACCAATCCCATTGTATTTAACCAGTCGTCGAACAAAATAAATGTTAAATATAATGGGATTGGAGTTTCCTTCGAAGCACGCAAACTTGATTTAAAGATTTGTTACCACCACCCGCGCAATCAATTATTGTTTAAATTGTATTGCCTATATATGTATATGTGCGGCGAAAGCTGCAAACAGTTAATGTTCGTGACTGCATAGAAATTGTGCAGCCGACATTTCCAGTCAAGTTCAATGTATACGAGACTGCTAGAGGTGAGAGCCGCATATCTAAATTTGATTTCCATATATATTCAATGCGGTTTGATCCTCGATAGTCAGTTTGCCGTCGTACTCTGATGATGATCATGGAAGATCGTAACGCGTCAGTGCGTTGCTGCTGGCGGTAGTTTTGTTATGTTGCTCGACGACTGGTTAAATAAAATGGGATTGGTGTCTACTTCAAGCTCGCAAACTTGATTTAAAGAAGGATCAGAATTGTCTTGTTGAAGATCTGCGACAACACTGTGGAAGCTGGCACACGTAGATGTCCAATAAATTGGTAATCGATCCTTATGAACAGTAGTGCAGCAACAAGATTTTGCTGACTAATATTCCTGCGACAATGTGACAGTGTAAATGATGTTAGTTCAGAAGTCAGCATAGGTAAACTGTCAAAATGATGCGAGACAGAAAGCATATGTAGTGCACAGTAGGAGATGTCAAACCTGCTAATGACAAGCATGGTAAATGCACTGTACTTATACGGTTTTGAAAAGAAAAGCTTGCACGCCATTGGTTAATATCAAATTTTGCATATTTTAATTGGTGCCGCGTAAATTAAATGTGAATTTCACATAGGCTATATGTCGGCGAATTGTTCTCAGCCGTTACATCACTTTCCTCTCTGAAAAGAAGAAGAATATTCCTCTCGACGAGGCTTGATAAGAATTGTAGGACAGAGTTCAAACCAAATAAAGCAACTGGTAATTATTCTGCCCATAGCTTAAAAAATATGTACCGTAAAGGCTGAGCTAGAGCACGATTGTTGGTTGCTCCAACAATGATATGATGCAAAAAAATCACTAGGAATCGCTACACAAATTGTTTGTTGTAGTAGCTGGTTATACCGCATGAGGCAAAATAGAGCAGTGTGGAGCTTTGAAATCCGCAGCATGAGAAGTGCTAGGTAGATTGTCACTGAAATTGCCAGGTTTAAGTTGGAACCTGGGCAGGCTGGATCGCCGTCAATGTGCTTGAATACGACCAAAGGAGCTAGTGTGTGCTCGATGTTGTGGTCATGATATTCGTAGAGTTGTCACTGCAACTGATGAAATTGAGATATGCATTGAAATTGGCCTGTACCATGATATGAATCCGATGACAAATTAGTGCTGCTTCACAAGGTGTTAGATATAATTAGCTGGTTATACCAGAATGGTCGGTATGAGCCCAGGTGTAAGCCATACATTTCAACAGTACAATGTAAAAAATATATATAAAAATCAAATGGTTACGACAAAAGTGTATTCATAAATTGCCGCAAAGAAGAAGGTTTCAAAAATGCTATACAATTGTTAGACATAGGGGGCAAATGGTGTCCATAAAGAGAAATATTTGACATGAAGAATAACAAAAAATAACTGTTAAAAATTATCAGTTATAATTTATGCAAAGCAATCTATTGCTAGGTTTAAATCGTAGGCAGATAGATCCTGAGACGCGTGAAGAAGGATGTATGTTTTCTGGATCTGGCGATTTAATAAACGGTTTCAACCTGTCTATGCTTACCATTGTTCGTGTTGCAACTTGCATGATAATGAAGTATTTTGGCTGCCTAAGCAAAATCGGGTAAGGACCCGATACTTTGCTTGTAGTGGTGCAAAAGCAGCATCGTTGCGAACGAGTAGGCTTTTGCAGCTGTAGAGGTGAGGGTGAACGAAAACTGGGCGAGGAGTATGTCTCGGCTGCTGTTCAAACATGTTGTCAAAATGAAGTCGGAGGCGGGTAGCATCGTCTTGTGTGTCATCCTGTGCGGGTAGTAGACTTGGGAGCTGACTAGGCTGGCGTAGATCCATGCCACACAAGAGTTGTGACCAAACGTTTTAATGGATTCACGAGTGCTCGAATACATGGCAAGCAGAATTATAGCTAGTGAATCAATCCAGTTGCTATTAATGGACGAGGATGCTAAAGTGGCTTTGAGTTCCCTATGAATTCTTTTTACCATACCGTTTTATTGGGGATGGGAGGCAGTCGTCTGGCGTAAGGTGCATCCCATGAACCTCATATTTGTTTTAAATTGACCTGATGAGAATCAAGTGCCTCTATCAGTGATGAACTCATTGGGAACACCAAAATGGGATATACATGCAGTGATAAAACCGTAAGTGACTTCGTCTGCAGAAATGGTTCCAAGAGTTAATGCCACAGGCCATCGTGTAAATCTATCAATCATAGTTAGAAGGTGGCTGAAACTCTGACCATTTTTCAGATGTACTATGTTGATGTGGACGATGGCCAGGCGAGGAGTAGTTTGGAAATGTTGCAACTTATGCCACGTGTGTCGTGTGATCTTGTTTTTCTGGAAAAGCCACACTTGGACACCCATCGTTTAGCGTTTTGTCTAAACCTGTGACCCTAGTAACAATCTGTAAGAAGTCGGATAGTCGCCTTGATTGATGGATAAATCATTGAGTGTATTGAGTCAAAAATTTTCTCTGAAGGCCGGTCGGCAGAGCTGGCTTGTTTAGCTTTGTAACCGTGAAGTAAACAATGGGTAAGCCTTCTCAGAGACGGCATACCAACTTGGTGGGGTGACGGGCAACTGATATTTGAATGCGAGTGTCACCGCCTTGTTCTGTTTGCAGGATTTCTGGCGTTAGTGAAGGTTCCCTATAAGTCACGGAGTTAACTGTGAATGACGACGGCAAAGGTGGTTGTAGCGAGACGTCTGGTAAGTGCGTCTGCAATGATAAGCTTCAGAACTCCGTTGTTCTCTTGTTCCAACGTGGCTCCAATAGCAAAATCAGAAGAATTTGTCGTGAGTAGAAATGGTTGTTGAATATCAGGATGCGTCAGCTTTGTAGAATTTGCTAACGAGTTGATAGCGACTCCAATTAATTCCTAGTCTTCAGATGACCAAGAAATAATAGAGGTCTTGCTAAATCATTTTCGATTCTGCAGGTGCCTACACAAAGGATAAAGTTTTCTCGATAGGTCAGGAAAGAACTTGCGATAGTAGTTACGGGCTTCCTAAATTTTCTGCGGTTCACTTAAAGTCTTAGGTGACTTGATATTCTTGACTGAGATTGCCTTCGACGGCAAAGGTTGAATACCTTGTCGCGTTTTACGATGCCCTAGGTAATCCATGGATGTAGTCACAATCTGCGTCTTGTCACAATTGATCTTGAATCCATGGTTGGATAAGTATGAGAGAAAATTTCGTAAAGGCTTTGCATGAGATTCTAAGTCTGGACAGAAAACCATTATGTCATCGAGATATGAAATACAGTAAGCGGCGTCGTCGCGAATTATGTTATCCATGAATCTTTGAAATGTCTGTGAAGCACACTTGAATCCAAAAGGTATGTAGAGATATTCGAAAATGTCAAATGGAGTGATGACTGCAGTCTTATTAATATCTTCTTATGCTACCGTTAATTTTTTCAAGTAAGGTGTTAATTTTTGGAATAGGATTTGCATCAAATTTTGTCACCTAATTTAACTTACAATATTCTCCACAGGCTCTGTACAATCCGTTCAGTTGTGCAGTGGTGACGCCCATGAAGTTTTTGATGCTCCGATGATTCCCTCTTCCAATATTCTTCAAAATTCCTCTTGGGCAGCTTTCAGTTTAGCAGGCGCCAGTGGACGCTTCTTGAGTACAATAGGTTGTCTTTCTGTGACGATAAAGTGTATGGTGTTGGAGACTCAGAGCTCTGACATGCTGAGATCAAAAAGCGACTTTTGTTCTCAAAGAGCTGCTGATATCTCTGCTGAATGATGCACTGGGGTTGGCTGAATGACCTGTAACTCCAAACTTTGCTCAAGTCCGGTGAAGAATTCGATGATGACTTGATTGACAAGATCAACAATGAGCCGAAATTTAAAAAAAACAAGGCTTATTATATTGTGTGAGACTTTAGCGATAATGAAGTTGTGAGAAAATTTATGCCGCAAACCTATGCTGCGTGTGCGATACTAGCTGCCATAAGAAGGTATGGGTTCCTCTGTAGCTGTTGCGAGTAAAACGCCCAGCGACATCTCGGCCATTGAATCACTCTTGAGAACTGAGTCTACTGCACTTGTGTCTTTGATTATTTTTTTGCCAGTTCTGAAATCGAGAAGATGCAGAATTTCATTGGGCTGATTAGCCGGGTCATACAAACAAATGGGCTGGTCATTGCAAATGACATTTTTAGTTTAGCTGTCTATGTGGCATATTTGGCGTGGACGAAAAGAGTTAATGGGAATGTAAGTTTTTAAGAGATTGCTGTTGATGCGCAGAAAGTACGGTCATCTACTTTCTGCGCCATAAGTTTCCTGATCCTGATGCTACACCGCGTCTGTTTTCTGAGGACTGGAACGTCAATTGTGGAAATGGACACTCATTTCGGAATTCTTCCGAACAGCTGAGACAGGCATGACAGGAATAAAAACTTCTAGTGATTATAGCCCCAGTTCTTTGGAGAATATTTATTAAAAGATCGCGGGGATCAAGATCACTGCATACAGTTATTTCGTGTATTGGTTCGGAAAGTAGGTCGTGCGTTAACCTGTTTCAGCTCAGATTTCCCACTGGATAATCCTTATAGAACTTAAGACATGTTCGCTATTGTTCTCTCTAAAGAAGTGACCTTATCACACTGCGAGAATGACAAAATGATGACGAAATTATTATAGATTCTAAAACCTTTAATTCTAACTGGCTTCTCTCTGACACGTAATGTATTGTGAGCGAGTTGGGAAGCCGCCTGGCGAATAATTTTATTTACTGGGGAAGGTTAATAATAAAGACAACCTTAGCTTCTTGATCAGAAATATTGGTTTTATACTAACGTTTCCGCAATTCCCTTAAAATCTTGATGGAGCCAAGGTTTGGCATGTCTAACTGCGCATATTTATTTATTATCTCCTCAGTTTCAGTGGGACCGAGCAAGGATTCCACTTAATTTTGGGGGCCCAATATACGATTGGGTAATTTCCTAATGGCCTCAAGCTTTGGATAAATCCGACGCTTCAATTCGGAAGGTAATTTTGCAAAAAACCTTTGACAGTTTTTAATGACTGTTGAAATCCGGAAACGGGCAAAGTCTATGCGCACAAAGAATAGTTCGTAATCTCCATCACATACAGGAATATCAATATCTAAAATTGAATCTTTCATTCTAACAATCTTACGGGATCTTAAAAGCATAAATTAAGAAGCAAGATTAAATGTATCAAAGGACGTGAAACAAAACGCTTACCGAAATCTGCTTCCATAGTTGAAACTGGCGGAATCAAAATCTGCTTTCAAAATTGAAAATAACGAAATCAAAATCTGCTTTCACAGTTAAAACTGACAGAATGAGCACACAACACATATGAAATGAATTCTTTTACAAGATCATAAGTCACAGTTCTGCACTATCGTACAGTCAATAATGTCCTTCTGCTAAATCAAAAAAATTCTGCGTCCACATTCCAATTTAGACCTGACATTCTACCAATCTTTCGGGATCTTAAAACCATCAATTTATAAGCGAAATAAAATGTATAAAACGACGTGATAATTTATTGCATACGTTCCCTACCAAAATCTGCTTTCACTGTTTAACTGACGAGAGTAGTTCGATGCACGCAGAAAACTAACGATATCTGCTCCTCGAAAACTGAATCCATTGTTTACTTCACGGGTACAGAGCTCAACAAGCCAGCTCTGCCGACCAGCCATCAGATAAAATTTTCGACTCAATTCACTCAATGTCTTACTCATCAGGCAAGGCGACTATCCGAGTTCTTACAGATCGTTAAGCAGAACGCTAAACGATGGGTCTCCGTGTGTGCTATTTTCCAGAAATACATGATCACACGACACACTTCTTCTAAGTTGCAACATTTTCGAACTACTCCTTGCCTAGCCATCGTCCACATTGACATAGTTCATCTGACAAAGGCTCAAGGTTTCAGCTTCCTTCTAAATATGATTGATAGATTTACACAATGGCCTGCGGCATTAACTCTTGGAACCATTTCTGCAGACGAAGTCACTAGCGGTTTTATCTCTGCATGTATATTCCATTTTGGTGTTCCCAATGAGTTCATCACTGATAGAGGCACTTGCTTCTCGTCATAGCGATTTAAGACAAATATGAGTTTTATGGAATGCACCTCACGCCAGATGACTGACGCCCATCCCCAATCTAACCGTATGGTAGAAAGAATTCATAGGGAACTCAAAGCTGCTTTAGCATCCTCGTCTATTAAAAGCAACTGGGTCGATGCACTTCCTTTAATTCTGCTTGCCATGCGTTCGCGCACTCGTGAATCTATTAAAACGTCTGCGTCACATCTCTTGTATTGCATGGATCTACGCCTACCTAGTCAGTTTCCACGTCTACTACCGGCACAGGATGACCCACAATACGACGCTACCCGCCTCCGACTTCATTTTGGCAATATGTCTGAATAGCAGCCGAGACATACTACCCGGCCATTTTCCGTTCACCAACACCTCCACAGCTGCATGCGAGTACCGTTCGCAATGACACTGCTGATGCACCACAACAAACAAAGTATCGCGGTCCTTACCCGATTTTGCTCAGACAGCCGAAATGCTTCATTATCATGCAAGGTGCGACATCTACAATGGTAAGCATAGGCAGGATGAAACCGTTTATCGGAGCGCCTGATCCTGGTAACATACAACCTTCTACAAACGTCTCAGGCTCTATCTGCCTACTATCTCAACCTAGCAATAGCTTGATTTGCGTAACGCGTAACTGAAATTATTATTTATCATTAATTTTTTGTTATTTTACGTATCCAATTTTTAACGTTTTGGCACCACCTACACTCTATGTCACGCAACAAAACCTCTATTCATCCACATGATTCATTTTTCTTTTCACACTCACTTGTCTCACGTGGTATTAACAATTGTTCTTAGCTAACGACTGTGTAGCATTTTGAACAGTGTTTTAGTATTATGCCATCTCTGTGGTATTGTTTGAGTAAATATTTTTCATTACCGTTTTATTTTCATGTATATATTTCTACATTTTAACGTATAGCTCAGCAATGGCGTGTGAGCTTACAAATTCATGCTATATAAGCACGGTGAATTTGCCATGCCAGTCGGTTTTCACGTTTGTCTTATTCTGTGCACTACGTGTGCGTGCCGTATTTTGTCATACTGACTTTTCACTTACGCTGGCTTTTGGACATGCTTCAGACGTAGATTCATTTTTAGTCACGCCAATCTTGTTGCTGCAAAACTAGTGCGACGGAGCAACATCTACTTATTAGACCGTCATTTGTGCCAATTACCATCTTGTTGTTGTTTTACTCTATTGTAACGACACAAATTAATCGCCGAAATATTGCGTAAATTAAATTCAAATTTATTTACGTTGCACCAATTAGAAAAAAGCAAAATTGCCGTTTAACCACGTTTAACCACGTTTAACCAATAGTATGCAAGTACACATTGCATGCTATTTAAGCACGGTAATTTACCATGCAATCAGTTGGTCGTATCTGCGTTCTGCCTCGTGTTACACATGTGCGTTCTGTCGGCTGTCAATACCTACGCTGGATATTGATTTGTTTCACCAACAATTGGCAACATTCGTGACTCACCGTGTTTTTCTTCAACCAGCAAGACGAGCCAATTAATGCCTCTTAAGGGCCCCCATATCAGTAACTAATCTCTATTCAGAGCACCTTAACCGAGTTTGTAACGTCGTACGGCATTTACTTGAAGCCGGGGCGTTTACAAAATTGGCGACCGCGCCAGGATATTGATTATTGTTCTGATTTTTTTGGTATAAATAAAATTGACTTCCTTTTTCATCTATTTGGGATAAATAGATTGACATTTGTGTTTTCTTTACCCTGATCGTGGTTTTCTGGGAAATCTGTTGGGTATATATTCGTGGATTTGTGGGGATAATTATAATACATTGTCATCAAAGGCCAACGGGGCCTCTATTTAACTTTCCTACGTACGAAACGGCACCGTATGTACTCGTCAAACTCAACTGTGGAAGCTGTTTGTGGGTAAGCGTTTCGTTAAAGTTTATTTATACATTTTCATATTGCTTATTAATTTATGCTTTTAAGATCCCGTAAGATTGTTAAAATGTCAGGTCCAATTTTAGATATTGATGTTCCTGTTTGGGATGGAGATAGTGAGCTATTTTTTATGCGCGTAGACTCCGCTTTCTCCCCGTTTCCTGATTATGACAGTCATCAAAAACTGTCGAAGGTTTTTGCTAAACTACCTTCTCAATTGCAGCGACGGATTTATCCTAAGCTTGAGGCCATTAGGAAGCTACCTAATCCCATTTTGGGCCTACAAAACGAAGTAGAATCCTTGCTTGGACCCACTGAAACTGAGCAGATAATAAACAAATATGCGCAGTTAGATATGCCAAATCTTGGCCCCATAGAAATACTGAGTGAATTACGGAAACGTTGGTATAAAACCAACATTTCTGACCATGAGGCTAAGGTTGTTTTTATTAACAATCTTCCCCAAACATTAAAAATTGTTGCCAGACAGCTCCCCAACACTCTCTCTATAGATGACTTATCTGAGAGATGTGAGTTAGAATATAGGGTTTTGGAACCCAAAGTGAATCCATCATCCTTTTCTTCACCCCCGCAAGATGATAGAATCTCCTCTTTAGAGAGAACAGTGGCGAACATGGCCAAAGTTCTAGAAGGATTGGCCATTACCAAATCCGAGCTAAATCAAGTGAATGCTCGACCAAAATTCGTTTCCAAGTCAAATTATAATGGTAGGCGGCGATCGAGATCTCCGCAATCCTTTAATAAATATGCTCCAAAGAACTGGTGTTATAACCACCAGAAGTTTTTTTATGCTTGCCAAGTTTGTCTTTGTCGTTCCGAAGAATTTCCGAATGAGTGTCAATTTCCACAGCTGACGGAAAGGACAACAGACCGCAGGCACAAGGGTACATCAGTATCGGGAAACGTCTGGCGCAGGAAGTAGAAGACCGTACTTTCTGCACATCAACGGCATCAACGGCGCTACAGGGAAGAAGCCAACTACAATCCGACATCCCTGTCGACTCTTTTCGTCCACGCCGAATTTTTCACATAGAGAACCAAACAGACAATGCCGGTCGCAATCACCAGCCTACTTGTTTGCATGACCCGGCCAAACAGCCAAACGAACTTCTGCACCTTTTTGATTTCAAAACTGGCGAAGAGTACATCGTAGACACAGGTGCGGCAGTCTCAGTTCTCAAAGGTGATTCAATGGCCGAGATGTCGCTGGGCGTTCTTCTCGCAACAGCTACAGGCGAGCCCATACCAACTTATGGCTGCCAATACCGCACACTCAACATAGGTCTACAACGTGAATTTTCCCACAACTTCATCATTGCCAAGGTCTCACATAATATAATAGGCCTTAATTTCCTTCTAAAATTTCGGCTCATTGTTGATCTTGCCAATCAAAAGATCATCGACCCCTCCACCGGACTTGAACAAAGCTTTTGGACACTTGCCTCCGAGCGTTTGGAGTTACAGGTCATTCAGCCAACCCCAGTGCATCATTCAGCAGAGATATCAGCAGCTCTTCGAAAATACAAATCGCTTTTCGATCTTAACAAGTCAGTGCTACGAGTCTCCAACACGATGCATCATATCGTCACAGAAGGACAACCTATTGCACTCAAGAAGCGACCACTAGCCCCTGCTAAGCTGAAAGCTGCCCAAGAAGAATTCTCAAGGCTTTTGGAAGAGGAAATCATCAGACCATCGAGAAGTTCATGGGCGTCACCACTGCACTTAGTCTCAAAATCAAACGGATCGTACAGAGCCTGTGGAGACTACCCTAAGCTAAATTCGGTGACAAAATCTGATGCATATCCTATTCCAAATATCAACACTTTACTTGAAAAACTCAACGGCAGCAATTTCTTCTCGGTGATTGACCTCAGACAAGCGTACCATCACATACCGGTAGCACCAGAGGATATCGAGAAAACTGCAGTCATCACTCCATTTGGCCTTTTTGAATATCTTTACATGCCTTTTGGACTCAAATGTGCTACTCAGACATTTCAAAGATTCATAGACAACATACTTCGCGACGACTCTGCTTATTGTATGTCATATCTAGATGACATTATGGTATTCAGTCCAGATCTAGAATCTCATGCGAAACATCTACGAAATGTCCTCTCACGCTTATCCAACCACGGACTCCAGATCAACTGTGACAAGACGCAGATTGCAACTTCATCCGTCGACTTCTTAGGGCATCGTATCACGGCCCAAGGTATTCAACCGTTGCCGTCAAAGACAAATTCAATCAAGAATATCAAGTCACCAAGGACTTTGAGCGATTTGCAGAAAATCCTGGAAGTACTAAACTATTATCGCAAGTTCCTTCCAGGCCTTTCAAAACAACTTTATCCTTTGTACAGGCACCTGCGGAACCGAAAAGGACTTAGCAAGAATTCCATCATTGCTTGGTCATCCGAAGACGAGGAATTACTTCGACTTGCCATCAACTCGTTAGCTAATGCCACAATGCTAACTCATCCAGATTTTGAAAAGCCATTTCTACTCACGACAGATGCTTCTGAATTCGCAATTGGAGCCACATTGGAACAAGAGATCGACGGAGTTCGGAAGCCTATCAGTTTCTACTCGCGTACTCTTCAACCAGTAGAAACGAGGTACGACACTTTCGGCCGAGAACTTCTCGCCATCCACGACGCAGTGCCCCATTTTATCAGCATCATTGGCAGTAGCAGATTTGTTGTTTTCACAGATCATGCACCACTAGTTAGCGCGCTTCGAAACGCAACTTCATCTATCGCCAAGTACCCTGCCAGAGTGGAAAGACAGCTTTCTCGTCTAAGCGAATGGCAATTTGACATCTTTCACGTCAAGGGCAAACAGAACTTCATTGCAGATGCTCTGTCCAGGCCAGACGTCTCTCTACAGCCACCTTCGCCGTCACCATTCACTGTCAACTCCGTGGCACTCAGTGAACCTGCACTAACGCCAACTCTCCTGCGAACTGAACAACGCGGTGACATTCACATTCAAAGATCAATAGCCCGTCACCCAACCAAGTTCATATGCCGTCTGTGGGACGGCTTACCAATTGTTTACTTCACGGGTACGCAACCCAACAAGCCAGTTCTGCTGACCAGCGTTCAGAGAAAAGTTTTCGATTCAATTCACTCAATTTCTCACCGAGGAAACCAAGCGACTGTCCGACTTCTTACAGATCGTTTCTGGGGTCACAGACTTAGGCAGAATGTTAAACGGTGGGTTTCAGGGTGTGCTATTTGTCAGAAAAACAAGATCACACGACACACTCGTTCTAAGTTGCAACATTTTCGGTCTACTTCTCGCCTAGCCATCGTCCACATCGACATAGTTCATCTGACAAAGGTTCAAGGTTTCAGCTACCTTCTAACTATGATCGATAGATTTACGCGGTGGCCTGTGGCATTACCTCTTGGCACCATTTCTGCAGACGAAGTAACTAACGGTTTTATCTCTGCATGGATATCCAATTACGGTGTTCCCAATGAGGTCATCACGGACAGAGGCACTTGCTTCTCATCTGATCGTTTCAAAACCACCTTGCGGTACATTGGATGCATCTTACGCCAGACGACTGCCTACCATCCACAAGATACTGGCATGGTAGAGAGAATGCATATGGAACTCAAAGCAGCTTTAGCATCCTCGTCCATTAATGGCAACTGGGTCGATGCACTACCTTTAGTTTTGCTGGCCATGCGTTCCCGTACTCGTGAATCCATTAAAACGTCTGCGTCACAACTCTTGTATGGCATCTACTACCGGCACAAGATGACCCACAAGACGAAGCTACCCGCCTTCGACTTCATTTCGGTAACATGTCCGAACAGCAGCCGAGACACACGCCTCGTCCAGTCTTCGTTCACCCACAGCTCCACAGCTGCAAGAGAGTACTCGTTCGCAACAATAATGCTGTTGCACCAAAACAACCAAAGTATCGCGGTCCTTACCCGATTTTACTCAGACAGCCAAAATACTTCATCATTATGCAAGGCGCTACACCGACATCAGTAAGCATAGACAGGTTGAAACGGTTTATCGAACCACCTGATCCTGAGAGCGTTCAACCTTCTACACACGTCTCAGGCTCTGTCTGCCCACAATCTCAATAACCTGCTTTGTATAACGCGTAATTAATTTTTTTAAACATTAACATTAACTATAAAATTTTTTAACCTTACGTTATTTTTCGTATTTGTCTCACGTGGCATAACCAGCTGTTCTTCGCTAACAATTGTGTAGCATTTTTGAACAGTTCTTTGGTATTATGCCATCTCTGAGGCAATGTTCGTGTACATATTTTTATGCAGTTCCCTTTGATTTTAATGTATATATTTTTACATTATAATGTATTTCTCACACATGACATTACACTGCCTATTTTGGTATGACCAGCTACTTAGAGCTAACGCTTTCGTGTAGCAACACTAAGTAGTGATCAGCTTCATATCATGGTACAGGCCACTTTCAATGCATATCTCAACTTTATCTATTTCACAAAGACCACTCTACAAATGTCATGACCACAACGTCGAGCACTCTAGCTCCTTTGGTCGTATACAAACACATTGACAACGATCCAACCTGCTTAGGTTTTAACTTAAACCTGGCAAATTCAGAGGCGATTTACCTCGAAATCTTCACGCTGCGGCTCCCAAACTTACACTGCTCTATTTTGCCTCACGTGTTATGACCGACCACTAGAGCTAACAATTTGTGTAGCAATTCCTAGTGGTTACCTGGCATCATATCATTGTTGAAGCAACCAACAAGCATATTTAAGCCCAGCACTTATGGTTCATCATATTTTTGCTTAACTTGGTTCGAACTCTGTCATGCATTTCTTATCTAGCCTCGCAGAGAGGAATATTTTTTTTCTTTTTTTTCAGGGAGGAAAGTGTTGTAACGACACAAATCAATCGCCGACATATTGCGTAAATTAAATTCAAATTTATTTACGTTGCACCAATGAGAAAAAAGCAAATTGCCGTTTAACCACGTTTAACCACGTTTAACCAATAGTATGCAAGTACACATATTGCATGCTATTTAAGCACGGTAATTTACCATGCAAGTCAGTTGGTCGTATCTACGTTCTGCCTCGTGTTACACATGTGCGTGCTGTCGGCTGTCAATACCTACGCTGGATATTGATTTGTTTCACCAACAATTGGCAACATTCGTGACTCACCGTGTTGCACTTCAGCCAGCAAGACGAGCCAATTAATGCAGAACATCAACACACCTGATAACAACAGCAGGAACTACAACCAGAGTCCACCCAAGGAACAGAACATCAACTTACATATATATAACTTACGCGAACGCCGCCAAGGCTCTCTTAAGGGCCCCTATATCAGTAACTAATCTCTATTCAGAGCACCTTAACCGAGTTTGTAACGTAGTACGGCATTTACTTGAAGCCGGGGCGTTTACACTATTGTCGTTAATATTAATCTTTCTAATTTTTAATTTTATTTGCTCATATTAATTGCGCATTAATTGTAAAGTATCTTTCTTATTTAATATTTCCTCTTAGACTTTTTCATGTTTGATTATAGAAAAAGATTTTAGATCTTATTTTTGTCAAAATTTCTATATTGTGTTAGTTTGCGAGTATTTACATCTCTTTAACAAAGGTTATTTTATAATATGCAGTCCTATTGCAGTTTGCAATTCTTTAAATCATGCTTTAGGCCGTTATTTTTTGGTATGTGAATCAGCGTTATGTTTTACTGATAATATTTTCCACTTTGACATCAGTTAATCATTATCTTAATTAGTTTTATTAGTAATACCCTCGCATGTTTTAAATCAATATTTATTCAGCTGTTTTATAATCTATATTATAATGGATAAATAAACAACTAATAAAATTGTAGTTATTATTTTTAAACCTAGCACATTAAATGAATATTCATTTTTGGAGCATGATATATGCACTATGGATTACTTTTTCTATATATATCTAAATTAGGTCAACTTGTAGTATGTAGTATTCGGTAAGCCACAGTCAGAAATCGTAACAAAGTACCCAAAACAAACGAGAACACATACACACAGGCATGACGTACGCTTATCTAATGAGTTTCAAGTAATTGTCATTAAATCACTGTAATCTCATTGCGAAGAATGTATACATGCAGACATATACACAAACCAATTCGACATACACTTTCCAAGCATTTTAAAATTTTTTTAAAAGAAAGCAAGTTATGCTTAAGAGATCTAACAACAAGTATAAATGAGGCAGTTTAAACTAATATTTCCACTTGACATACTGATTTTCAACTTAGTCGGTGATGTGTTTGCCATTGAAAAAGACCTCCGTGCCCGGAGGTCGAAATATCTGGGGAAATCATGATGACAGTAGATTCAAAAATTTCGGTACGCAATCCGAAAATCAGGTAAATAATCTATTCCCTGTCGCGCAACATGTTTCTTTTAAAGCAGTGATATTTATGGGAATTTTCAAGTAATTAAAACTTAAATAATGGTAGCCAATTTTGTGGTAAGGAGGCGCTCTGTCTCGACAAGTGATAAATCGGACGTTGTATTCATGAGTAGCAAGCCAATATTTAACTGTCGTTTATCAGTAGTAATGACGATGAGACTTTATAAGAAATGAAACGTATTGCCTGCGGTTTTTAGCATTGTCAAATATAGATAAATGTAATTTAGCTCTAACTAAGCTAAAATCAAATAGAATACATACCTCAAAAATGCCGGAATCTCATTCCACAGCAGAAATCAGAACTTCCGTTACGGACAGCATATGCGCATTATTTATGCATCGGTCCAGGCGATGAAGGCACAATACAGCAATTAATGTCCTCGCGTTCTGATGAGAATTCGTTGAAGCTGAAATCGAAGAAAGTATAATTGTAGTGTGAAGGGATTGACGAACTGTCTAGTGTGCAAATGGGGCATAGAGAAACAGCCAATGGCGTAGCGTCGAACATCTAGTGTAAAGGTCAAAGGTATCGAAAATTACGATAAGCTGTACTACGTTTGCGAAAAGAGCAGGTTACGCTTCCAGTAGATGTTTTCTCCTAGTAATTTATTAAAGAAGAGCAGATCAACCGCCTACTTGAATTGAAGACTTATATTTTCGTGGGACATGAGTAATGAAGGTAAGAGAATTCTAAACCATAAATCAAGTGGATAAATTGTGTACAATGTTGGTCACTCTTATGTTGTGACTAAACCATACGGGTAAGAGATTTACAAGGAAACGCTCTTGATAGTTCTGATCAAATACGTTTCAGAAAGCGAGAGGGAATCTGCTCTAGAACAAAATTTGAAGTTAAAGTGATGGATTAATAAAATTCACAAACGTAGAATATTAAAAGAAAGGCGTAAGCTTTGAATAATGTCTCAGGATAGGATTCTGTGCCTTGAAGCATATTAAACGAACCCATTTAGAAAGCTTTAATTTGACACTGATTAAGATGCAATGAGAAGTCCATTGGCCTAGTGAATGCGATACATAAGTGTTTGACAGGTAGAGGATTGTAGGCATCGAAGTGTTTGAGTTGGGCTAAAGCTTGGTTTCGCCAGTTTTATTTGGGCTGAATTTTAGTCGAATCAAGTGAAGTTGAGCTTGCAATAAAAATAGCAGCTCTCGCAATTCGAGATGTGAGAGAGTCGTGAGTTGCTGAGCTACTGAGCATTACTACAATGCCATCGGCTTATTTAAACAGCTTCAATAAGATATCTTAAATTTTAATTTGTCAAGACATTAGGTCGAAAGTTTTAGGACCAATTACTGATCACTGCGGAACACCATAGTGGAAAGAAGCTGGTATTATACATACACACACACACATATATATATATATATATATATATGTGTGTGTGTGTGTGTGTAATTGAGAAGTGGTTGTTGTGCACATGGTAACAAAGTATCGGAAGGGTAGACCAAAATCTCCGTGAACAGAAAATATAATCCAATGTCCATATGCGTTTCGTGCTTACTGGCATCTCATCAGTAGGATCCAGTATTACCCTCTATACCCACTATGTATTTGGTCAATGAATGAGGAATGACGGGACCGTCCCTGTAGTAATAGCCACCTTTTGGCTAAGAACGCAGCAAAGGTCCTATATAAAGGCTGGCATGAATTCAACGGAAAGTCCTCGCAGTAGCGCCGTATTATAATGAAGCAGTCAGCACAATGATGGAAGCAGACTTCGAGCTGCAGAAGTGAACTCAAAATAATATTTAAAAAATTATTTTACTAAATCGATGCTCTCTATACGAGCAAAATCCTACATATAATTGATTAAAAATAAAGCTTGTATGTGTGATGATAACAAATGGCTTCTGGCGGGTTGGGAACTTTGATTAAAGGATTGAGTGCACAAATGAACAGTTGGACTGCAGAATTAGGTATAAATAAGTCTCGGTTGGATGATAAATTAATAGTTGACGAGGAAGGTTTCGCCGCTGCGTACGATGGCGGATAACTAGGTTTCAACTTGTGAGCACATACCTAGCAAATTCGAGAGAGATATCCGTAATTGATTGATTTTTGGCCAGAGTGTCCTGTAATTTAATGGAATTGCTGAAAAGGTATCCAATGACAAAGGGTTAGGCCTGTAAAGTTAAGCCACATGAATCTCACAAAGGCGAACAAAGCGTGAGCGTGGGATGCCGAGGGTGATCGATCTCCCGTTGATGAAGTGCGTATGTCTCATCGTCAATCCTAACTTTCCTAATGTAAACCTTGCTGAGCAGTTTGGGAACGTTGAATGTTTAAAAAAAATTAAACTGGGCTCAGGGTTCGGTGATGAGAAAATTCGTGCAGCTGGAAAGACGAAGCAAGGCGCGTAGAGGGTTAGTGTTGCTACATGACGAAAACAGTGATTCATATTTTCTTCTATAAGGTAGGGCGGTGGCAAGGTTGAGGGAAAATCAATTACTGTGGATAGGTCTGGAGCTCGATCAACTACTGGGCTGTTACATTTTGTCGCTGTGGTAGATAATCCATATATCTCGCTTATCCTGGTGGATGGTTTATGAGCCGTCATAGTAATATTAGGTGGATGCGAGGACTTGGTGCATCACATGGTTTAAGCGGAAGCGCAACGCTTGAAGTTTACAATTGGGTTGGCCGTGACGATGATGCAGAGCAGAAGCTGGCCGGGTAGAGTCGGCAGACCCGCAGTTAGGTTTGGTAGAGAACAACATCTATTCAATGCGTGAATGTTTTAACAAAACATGAACAAGAAATGGAGCTTTCCTAAGAATACCAAAGACAGTCGAACATCTCTTTGAATTGCTCCGAAAAGAGGTAATAACCTGGGTAGTGAATGGGATAGGAATCGACGGCTGAATAGTAACTAGTTGACTGGAGTGTACGCCAGAAAAAATCAGGATAGTTTGAAAGATCAGGCAGAATACACGAAAAGTTGTGTTTGCGGTATCCAATAAACAAAATCACAATTTGAGTTGATTACAATCTTGATGGTTGCGGGACAATTGATAGCAAATGTAGGTCGGTCAAATATTGTTTACTTAACATTTCTGGCTGCACAGCTTGTTTTTTAATTGATTGTTGGCTTCACACTGGTACCGTCAATGAAATATAAAGAAATCAAGAGTTTACCGACCTACAAGTGCAACCAATTGTCCCGCAATCGTCAATTGGGGAATCAGCTCTAACGATGACAGCACCGCCCAAAGAAAAATTCCTTTTAAGGAATATATCAAAGTCACAATTCATCGATACGAGTGAAATGAGATATCAAGCGTAGATTAATTATTCAATGAAATTCACCTTTGTTCGCGCGTACACACACAGAGGCCTTTAATTAACTATAAGCCACGGGTATAAATGTAGTAAATTAATGTAAATGTTGCTAAATAAGATTGTTATTGACTTATTCAATAAAGTAGGAACCAATTAAAATATACCCAAAGAAATCTATTTGCAATTTTCCAGTGCTGTTCGAAAAATAATTTTCAATTATACATTTTTGTTTAAGTTACGTCCGTTAAAACTAAAGGTAAATATTATATATATATATATATATATATATATATATATGTTTAAACTATTGAATTTTCTGTACATATGAAGTATCGAAATACCTCTCAAGTGGTTCTAGTAAAACTTATTTGGTTTGGTGTTATTTGCCATATTGTTAGTAATAGGGAAGAGATTATTTCATTTGATCCTAACTTCTTGATTTATATTCACTTACTTTTTAGAAATTAGATTCTACCATATCGTTTCATTTCGTGATAAATTGAACATCTCTTTTAATCAATCGCCTTTTAACCGTATGCTATGTAGATTCTCAAAGAGGGTTTAAACGTAAACTTATTCCGGAGTACGTTGGAGAATACTTACCAAAAATTACCTCAGAACAATTGGAAAAGTACCGTTCAGGAGATTTCTCCAAATTTACTCACAAATTTAACAACGATTACGGTGATGAGAAGGTTCGTGAAATCACAAAGCTCTTACGGTAAGCCTAACTTTAAGTTTCTATTTTATTAATCACTACAAGCTTGTAAAACTCAAATTCAACAATTACTTATTAACTACCACATTTAGTTATTCTGGAGTGGTGTTACTATAATAATAAAAGCGCTAAGCTTATAATAAATTATATCCTCTTTTGAATAATTTTGTATTTAGTCATTTCTGATATCTTTGTTTTTATATTGTGATCATGACAGAATTGATATAATTTTATTTGTCTGTCTACTTTTTATTATAATTTGACATTATGCTTATCACTGAATGGGGTATTCTAAACGGTTATTTCTACTAGTCTTAAATTCATCCAATTTATTTAAAAAAATTGGTTTCACTTGAACAGTTCTCTATTCTTATGGTCTACCTTCAAATAAATTTCCCACCTCAAGATAGGCGGTTCTTAGCCAAGTGATTTTTTTCGTGCTTGCGTGCATTAACTTCTGTGAAGTGTGAAACGGCTGGTAAAGCTACCTTATTAGAATCGGAGCATAACTATTGTCTTCATATGCAAGGTGGTCAAATAAGTAAATTGTTCACATATCTTGGTAACTTAATTAGTAAATCGGGCAATGATGATCGTGTAAGCTATATTAGACTTTTCCAACCTTTGCCTCGAATGTCGTTAGTCTATTGCAGATTTGTTATACACGAGTTTAACTTTAATCTTAGAACTTAGATGCCTACAAAAAATCGGCATCAGTTGAGAAGCGTAGCCTTAAACGGTTAATAACAGTATTTGAAACGCTGCCGTCCGAAGCCATAACCATCAATGAGTTTACTTGTTCGATGAGCAAATAAGGCTCCATTAGTTACACTGACTTGATTGCACTTTACGTTTGACTTTGATTCATTTCCAAAGTAGATGCGTATTCACTTAACCTGCGCCAATTTTTTAATTATTCTATCCATTCATTTTCTTTGCTTTATTTCAATATAAAGTTTTGTTATGAGCAGTGTAAAGTACAGTTTAAAATTCACTGATTGCGCAAGTTGTGATAAAATTCTTCAAACAAAGTTGGTGTGCTTGAGAAAAATATCAGTCCTATTGTATTTAAACAGTCGCACAACAGCAACACTAACATCAGTTACATGTACTGACGATTTTCGACCCTCCACGATCATCATTCAAGCTGGATAGCAATTTGACTAAAAAAGTTCATACTGTCTTGCATATGCGAGGTATGAACAAACATATAAGTAGCTCTCATTCCTAGTAGTCTTCTGTATATGTTCCAACTGGTTAGATACAATGTAATTGATATTTGTCTCTAGCTGAAATAAAAGGTTTAAATAATTTTTGTTACTACCCGCGCAATCGATGCTTGTTTAAATTTAGAACTTCTTTGCATCGAGAACTGCGGAAAATTTTTGTTAGCTGCTCTTTTTTCTTAGAGGGGTCCACTGTTGTTATTGTTCCTAAGTAGTTTATTTAATAATTCTTTCGCTTTTAGTAAATCCGGTTGACTGAAACCACTGAAGACAAGATTAATTCATCGGTATACTTTGGGAACAGTAGAACTTCAATAATATATAAATATGATATAAAGTCAATAAAATCATGTCCTGTTTTAATTCAATGAAAATGCAGCAAAAATGATAATCGAATAATTATGAATACTGTTCAGGAATATTGACCATAATATACCATAAATATGACCATGAATATATGGAATATACTGTGCTTCGAATAACTGATATATATATATATATATATATATAATTATGTATGTTGCGCACGTTGAAACAAATTAGTCCAAATATGACCAGACGGATAAACCAAAGTCAGCATGAATGGAAAGTAGATTCTCATGTGCTCATTCGGTTTGTGCTTACTGGTGACTCATCAGTAGGTGCGGTAAAACGCCCTATACCATCTATATATTTTGGCAAGGAATTTGGGGCATTTGGACGCTAAGAATGTTCCACATTGAGCACCAAACCATATAGTGGGTGTGATGCATAATACCGGCTCCTACTGATGAGTCGCCAGTAAACACGAAACGAATGTGCACACAAGATTATACTCTCCGTTTATGCTGAATTTGACTCATCCTCCTGGTCATATTTGAACTACTTTGTTTCTAGGTGCGTAACAGCTAATGCATAATTGAACCTGAACATGTCTATTAATTTCGAAACTTTACCTTTTTGTACCAAATTTATTAAACAATTATAACGAATAATTAATCATAAAATGATAGTATTAAATTAACTCCACGATAGTTATAT
Organism: Eudiplozoon nipponicum; assembly: GCA_029291075.1. NCBI lineage: Eukaryota > Metazoa > Platyhelminthes > Monogenea > Mazocraeidea > Diplozoidae > Eudiplozoon > Eudiplozoon nipponicum. Next base: position 39,603 of record JAQBSW010007114.1, read on the forward strand.
ATTCTCGATAAACGAGCATGTACAATAGTATATCTGATTACAGCAGTTCTACAGTTAAGAAATTGTGGCCGCTTAGATATTTTTCAACCGATATATTTCATTCATGTACAATGTATGCGAAACTACTAGAGGGGAGAACGGCATATGTGATTTTCTTTAATTTTTATATGAGTTGTGGTGTTGTCTACGTTAGTCAGTTTGCCGTCGTGCTCTGGTCATAATCATTTAAAGGCCGATATGCGTCAGTATTTGTGACTGACAGTAGTTTTTCTATGTTGTGAGGCTGGTTAAATATGTAATGTATTGTCTGTATGCGGCTGTATTTTCGAAATCATTTCAAGCCGATGGCCTTCGGGAGCTTTTACAGTTATAAAACTAACGCTGCATTGGCTATGTTGAAAAATCAAATTTATTTCTGATAATAAGTTATTAAAAGCACTTCGGAGCATTCAGCACTCGGCTATCATAAAATAACATAGCTAGCACTTACGAACTTCATAGAAAGTTAAAACATAGCACTACCTCTTTAGCAAAAGAGCATAATTATCGCCATCGTGTGTACGCTGATCTTCTAGCCTTATTTTTTGATCCACAATGAAGTGGCATAATTCATGTTGACACGTAATAGCCCTGGCGACTCCCTGTGCCTCTCTGTCTATGTATGTTTCTATATTTGCATAGTTACATTTCATGTTTTTATGCTTTTAAATACTCCCTTGTATGCATGATTGTTTGTATATTAAAATATTGTTTTGTATTTCTCATTTTATTATCAGGAACAGATATCAAGAGCTTGTACCTCATAATCTTGACCCCAGATATCGAGACAGCCTGTGTGAGCGTTTACAGCGACACGAAATGATGCTTCGTCGTAAGCACCTGGCCATACCCGAGTTTTATGTTGGTAAGTTATGTCTGTTCAGTATGACACCAATTTGAGTTTGGTGAAAACCTAGCCTATTTGATCGTATATACCAAGTTTTTCATCAGTTAAAATTGTGTAGCACAAAGTTGTGAATCGATGGTAAGAGGAGAAAAAAGAAGGTTAACTAAATTTTGATATAGTTTCGGTTGAAATAGTTAGTTATTTTTATTTGCTGATTGATATAACTATATTTTTCTTTAAATCAAGTTTGCGTGCTTCAGATAAATAGCAATCCCACTGAATCTGACCAGGTACGCAGCATAGTAAAACTTCCGCCATCTACCCGTATTGATGAGTTTCGAACTTCCATGATACTCAAGTATGTATTGGGTGTTGCGAACCTAGTAACAAATTAGTTCAGTTGTGACCAGAAGGATAAACCGAAGGCAGCATGAACGGAAAGTATAATCTCATGCACATTCGTTTCGTGCTTACTGGCGACTCAATGCAGGGAGCTGGTATAAGCCCTTAACCACTATATTTGTAGAAGAATGTGGAATAATAGACACTACACCTCTAGACGAATTTAACCTGCCATAGTAGCTAACATCACCAAAGTCAACGACAATGCGACTTCAACGCTAACTCACACTATATAATATATATACCGAGTCTGTAAAGGATACTAACACTATGGCTATTGTGTTATTAACCGATAACAACATTATTGTACCGAAAAGGTACATGGTACTAACCCTATGGTTTCCGAGTCGGAACATCAAGCTTGCGAGCTTAAGATAAATACAAATCAAATTATATGCAACCAGACACATGGCATATCAAAACTTTTATCTGTTACGTACTGACACATTTAGAACTTGCCGTCGTGCTTTAACCATAGAATGACGAAAGGTGCTCCAGGATGGTTTTTAAAATTTTTGAAAATTTAAAAATAAAAAAATTATTGAGCATTTAAAAATTCATTATCGTGCTTTAAAAATAAGTTTTGTGTCCTTAAGGATAGTTTGCCATATCGTGTAACGCAATTTTGTTTTTATAATTTTTTTAATTTTACTGTTTATTTTTGTCCATAAACTCAGATTTTTTAGAATTAACGCAATCAGTAAATCTTCCGTAAATAAAATAAAAATTTCGACTAACATAAAACCAGCATATTTTCAATTATTCACTGCCAATTTGAATTCTCTGTAAACTGAGCTTGCCTTCAAGCGGAAAAATCTGAACAATACTTGAAGAGATCGCAATAAGGACGAAACTGGTCTACTGGATAGAATGCCTTTTCTACATGATACAATTATTAGTTTAATTAAACGATCTTGATATGATCACATGTCTTATATATGGCTATTTCAATCTCCGTGAACGTTTCTGAATCGAAATCCTTGTAGATATCCAGAATGAGGAGTGTATTCGTGCCCTTTCGAAATGAGGAATAACATTTTAACTGCACTCGCTAATGTGGTGGAATAAGAGCGCCCAGTCAGGAAACCATGTTGATATTCAAGAAGGCAGAAACATTTTTTTTGACTTCATGAAAGTATAAATTACATTATATATGATCCTGTCGACGAATTTAGAAACAGCTATTACGTAGTGATCTTCAAATGATGAGATAAATGAAATGCCGTTTTTTGGAATAGGTGAGGTCATCTTATTTAGCATTCCGGGGTAAGATAGGTAATTTCGAGACATCCGTTGGTAAATTCTGCAATCAGAGTAAAGTGGTTCCAACCTAGGAGAGCAATCATGCCAGCCGAGTTACCATATTGATCAAATTGGTGTTTGATTGAACGGCCGTGTCCCGCGAAACGTTACACCAACGTAGTTTCTCTGTGTCCCTGTTATCGAACATCTCAGTCGACGGGTTGGAAATGGAATAAGAATTTACAAGATAACTCAGATAGTCGTCAGCAAAGCTGGAATCGTCCTAACCGAGGAAGTATGTTTGCTATTTTAGACCTATGGAACAGTTGGTTTTTCGTTGATTAAGAAATTTTAATGGAGTTAAGAGGCATCCGAATGCGTCTTTCAATGCCGAGCGCTTGTCTATTGATAATTTGTTTAATATGATCCTCACTACGTTGGAGTGCGAGAGCACGGGTAAGTGGCGAGGTGCGTTATCTTGAGTTACGTGCAAGTTTGTCGCGCGCCTTAAATAAATTGTTTAACCTGTTCGTTATGCGAATGTACTGGATAGTGGTGGCAGATGCGAAGTGAGATGATAGGACGTTATAGACATGGGAAAGACACGAAGACAGGTTGTCTGGGGTGATTAATGTTCTTCAATCAAAGGAATTACATAGTCGGCTAAACACTTCCCAATCAGGGAATTGCCTGGTTGCTGGAATATTCTCGCTTGCGGTTGAAGATAAGTGAGGGATAATAAAGGATATCCAAATTGGGTAGTATAGGACCCACTCAACTGCCAAGATGGAGTCCTCGTGCGTACAATTGATCCAAGTTAGAAACCCTTAGTGATATGGCATCGAATCCAGCTCAGTGGCGATCTTTTTGCAGATGTCTAGTGGAACCATCTTCGTAACTTTCTTTTCTTAGTAGGGCAAAAATGGTTACGAGGTTTGGTCTGTTTATGATGTGATACAGTGAAATCCGCAAGGAAGTTGTATTGCTGATGTTGCCTTGCCCGAATGCTAACTTGGCCATAATGGTGTTGTGGAGAGGTTTAGTTGCCTCATTTCTGTGAGTTATCCTAATGAATTTACTCATAGTAACTAGGTATTCCTTCTCTATCTCTGCTTTTCTCACTCTCTCTTTCTCGTAAATCTCATTAATTTGTTTGATATATTA
>JAQBSW010007115.1:0-43279 GCA_029291075.1 Eudiplozoon nipponicum
TCTTTAAAACATGTTTGCGAGCTTGAAGTAAATTTATGTGAGTTTACTAGATGCGAGACCGCATATCTAAATTTGCTTTACATATATATGTAATAGGGCCTGATCCTCTCTAGTCAGTTTGCCGTCGTACTCTTATGATGATCATAGAAATTCAAAACGCGTCAGTGCGTGTGACTGGCGGTAGATTTTCTATGTTGTTCAACGACTGGTTAAATACTATGGGATTGGTGTTTAATTCAAGATCGCAAACTTTATTTAAAGAATTGTTACCACCACTCGCGCAATCAATACCTGTTTAATTGTTTTGCCTCTATAAGCATATGTGGCCGAAGCTGCAATCTGTTTGTGACCGCAGAGAAAATTTTGCGACCGACATTTCCAGTCACGTACAATATATGCGAGACTACTAGATGTGAGAGCCGCATATCTAGATTTGCTTTCCATAAATATGTAATGCGGTTGGATCCTCGCTAGTCAATTTGCCGTCGTACTCTGATGATGGTCCTGGAAGGTCTGGCATTAATAGCACTATGTTGTTTGACTGTTTAAATACACAAACTTGATTTAAAGAATTGTTACCACCACCCGCGCAGTCAATTAATGTTTAATTGACTTGTATATACCTCATAAATTAGACACACATTTAGTTTCATTATTCATGAAAGAATTGATGAATGAAAAAAATTTCAATTTCACAAACTTATCTTTTGTTGCTGCATTCGTTCCTCTTAAAAAATTGTAAATTTTGGCATTCACAGACTGCACCGTCAATGTTGCGAAATCTATCTAAATGTTGATTTCGAGACCTTACTGAAATTTTATAGCCAACAATCCAGTCATGTAACTTGTATGCAAAATAACTAGGTTTGTATTATGCGTATCTGAATTTCTACAACTTAAATTTGCATTTTGGTATGATCTTTTTAACGAGTTTGTCCACTTTCCTTTGATGATATCCACTGATGTTTGAACTCGTCAATGAGTGAGACTGGCCAATGTATTAATATGTAATACTAACAGTTAGTTATAATTATATTCGTGTTGATCGCAAGACAATTACGTTGATTTAATTGATCGTCTTTAATTGTTGTATTAATTGATAGATTTATTCTGTAATATCTCGCATAGTATATTGCTATTCGAAATTTTGTCGTCTCCCTATTTCAGAGTACTGCTGCACGGAATGATTTTGAAAAACATATCTGATTTTTATGATTTTGACCCGTCGTATCGTCAAGCGTGATTGGTTCTAGTCAGTTTTATTTTTAAATGAATTTCATTTCTGTTGTAATTAATTAACAAAACCCCGACATGTTCATTAAATTATTAGTGAGACCATTTAATGATTCTTTGTGACTGCATTTGTCTATTTAGTTTGCACTTAACTGCTCCTCTAGGATCAACTTTTTTGAATCGACAGACATGGTGATTTTATTATTAAGATTACTGCTTTGTTATTTGATGTAGTTAGAAGTTTTTTCTGGTTAAATCATTTCTCTGTGTCTCACAGTTAGCTTATTTGCAGGACTTAGTATTCTTTGAAATTAAATGAAGTTTGTGATCTTGATATAAACACCTGACACATTATGCATATGCATTTATCAATATAAACTAAGTATTGTAAAGTGTAGACTAGTTTCCTCTTTATAGGTAACACATCACGTTCTGTTTGGAATTGGCAGCGGACAGGTGTCGAACCTGAGCCGTTTGTTTCAGCATTCAGTGATCTAGCCACTGAGCCACCATGCCGCACACTACACACAATTATCAGATATATACTAAATAATCTTTCTCGATTAGCCTTTCATTTACGTGGAGCCTATATGAAATCCCTTTAACTCTAAAGTTCCAACTAAATATCTCCAATCTGTCATTATAGAACATACACACCGCTACATGGAGAAGTGTTATTGAAATGGACATTTATATAATTAAACGAACGTTGATTGCGTGTGCGGTGATAACAATTACTTATAATCAAGTTTGCGATGATGATCATCATGGAACGGCGAAACGTGTCAGTACGTGTGACCGACGGTAATTTTTGAGCATCTAGTAACAAACTAGCTCAAATATGATCATTGGGTTTATCCTTCATAGTATTGAATAAGTTCTCCACTACAAACAGTATCAACTTGCTTTGATATGTTGTTCGACGACTGGTTAAATACAATGGGATAGGTTTTTACTTCAAGTTTGCAAACGTGATCTAAAGAAATTTTACAATTGCCTGCGCGATCAATGATTTTTTAATGGTATTACCTGTAAATATGCGATGAAAGCTGAAAAAAGTTAATGTTCGTGACTGAATATAAATTATGCAGCCAAAATTTCCAGTCAAGAATAATGTATGTAAAAATACCAAGTATATGCTTTACTTTTTTATTATTGATAATTAGTTTTCCTACGTAGTGTGGTGATGATCATGGAAGACCGGAACGTGTATGTTCGTGTGACTGACGGAAGTCTTGCTAAGTTTTTCTATGAATGGTTAAATACAATAGAATATTTGTTAACTTCAAGCTTGTAAACTTGATTCAATTAATTGTAACCACCACCTGCGTAATCAATACATGTTTAATTGTATAACCTATAAGTACTGAAAGCTGCAAAATGTTAACTATCGTGACTGCATAGAAAGTTGCAGCTGACATTTCCGGTCAAGTTCAATATATGCAAGATAAAAAGACTTGGGAGTTGCATATTTAATATTTATTTACATATATATATATGCATTACCAATTAAATACCGGTAGTCAGTTTGACGTCATACTCTGATGATGATCATGGAAGTTCGAAACGCGTCAGTACGTGTGACTGGCGGTAGTTTTGCTATGCTGTTAGATGTCCGGTTAAATAAAATTGATCCTCGCTAGTCAGTTTCACGTCGTACACTGATGAGGATCAGGGAAGGTCATTACGTATGACTAACGGTAGTTAGGCTAGGTTGTGCGATATTTTGTTATGTAAATGTGATTGGAGTTTACTCAGGTTCGCTAACTGGATTTAAAGAACTTTTACCAATACACGGGCAATCAATGACTGTTTAATTATACCACCTATAAATATGTGGTGAAAGCTTCAAAAATTTAATGTTCTTGACCGCATTGAAATTTTGCAATTGACATTTCCAGTCAAGTACGATGTGTACGAGAATACTAGAGGTAAGAAATGCACACCTAATTTTGATTTCCGCATAGCGGTTTGATCCCCGCTAGTCAGTCTACCGTCGTACTCTGTTGATAAACATAGAATGTCGCAACATGTCAGTGCGTGTGACTGACATTACTTTTGCCATGTTGCTCGACGTCTGGTTAAATAAAATGTGATTGTTGTTTTTTTAAAATTTGATTGCGGAGTGCCAGCTTCATATTTTCCAATGATTGTCGTTTACTTGAACCTCGCAAACGTGATTTAAAGAATTTTTAACACCAACTCCCGCGCAATTAATAATTGTTTACATACATATGGCGAATACTGCGGAAGGCTTTTGCACGTGATTACATTGAAATTTTGCTGTCGACACTTGCAATCAAGTATAACGCTTAACAAACTGCTTGCCCATTATTCAGGATGTCTTTGGTAAAAGTTAACAATCTGACTTTTACATTTCCTTTCTATATTGAAATTCAAATAGGCCCCTTAAACTCGCATTGAAAGATGTGTTTTGCAAAATTTTTCTTTGAATATTTTGAATAAACAACGTTTTAACTTGATTCCCATTGATATATATATATATATATATATATATATATATATATATATATATATATATATATATATAGACTTGAATCTATTCCAACATACTTCAGACCCCAGTACGCTTATCTGAGATAAAAGTTATTTAAAGACGTCAAACTCACTATAATGCCTCGACTAATTATAGCATAATTTACGCTCATACCTAAATTAGAAATTCTCTCGTACAGTCCACAATTTGACGCGGACAGGGCTCGAACCCTGGCACGTCTGTGTCACTCTGCCGCACACTACTCATATTTTTCACTTATATACTAAGTAATGCTTCTTGGTTAGTTTTTTCTGTATGTGTAGCCTATATGGCATTAATTTAGACAGATTGTCTGCCAAGAAATTACTTAATCAACACGGATGTAGCTCGAAACATTCTTGATATATATTTTGTCCTATCATAGACCAACTGAAAATTTTTCACAGTTATGAATTTATGTTTCTGTTAGCTCATCCACCTAGGATAGGATGAACAAATATGTATGCTTCTTCAAATACGGCATCACTCATTCAGTAACAGGTAATTACAAATTGCAGCAATATCCACATATGAGACCGAGAACGCACCCAAGGTCCTTTCTAGGGCTGGCATGAATTTAACAAAAAGTCCTCGCAGAAGCATGAGTAATATGATGAATCAGTCAGACCAATAATGGAATCTGCCTTCGAGCCGTACAAGTGAAGATAAAATAGATATTATTATTTTGATTTCACTAAATGTATCCGGTTCATAGGTGCAAAATCCTATAAATAAATGATGAAAAATAAAGAATTTGTATTAAGTTAAGGAATTTGGCTTCTTAAATGTTCAATGTTTTTGCGCAGTGCTGTCCTCCTTGTTGTGGATTTGACAGCATTTTTCTTGTGCGGGACAATTGATAGCACTCTTAAGTCGGTAATATCTTGAATGTTTTACATTTTCAGGTACTCTGATTATTGGCCTTGATTGGTGGGTTCTCACTTGTCCCTTCTTTTTTAAGCCTTCCGTCAGCTGATTGTCCAAAAATTATGTTAGAACAAGAGTGGAAAATCTTGTTCCAACGTCATTTTCAGTGAGAACCCATCAATCAAGGCCAATATGGCTTCTGACAGATTAGGAATCAGTGCACAAATGAACACCTTAACTGCGGATAGGGATAATTAAGTCCGGGCTTGATGACACACTAATAATCAATTCAGAGGAAATCCGCATAAACGACCCAACCAATGTAGTTGAATTCAAAATTGGCGAATGCACCCAAGACGAAACAAACACAAAAATTGCCGGTGTATTTAATCAATGCTTGCACACTTGGATGTAAAAAGGCTACAGTTGGGGTCCGAAAAATTTTAAGTCTCAATTCGAGCGCAGGAATTCTCATAAGAAGCACCCATTGTGCGCGTGATTGTCGAGGAATTATTTGACCGGACTGTGGGTTGCAACCGCATGAGGCCATCATGTTTTTACTGCTGGTTCCTACCAGATATAGCGCAATATCGAGCGCCCAGAGAGGCCTTGAATACAGGCTCTCCAAAGTTCGACAATGATGACCAAAAGAATTGGCAGCTGTAACTCCACTCATCTGCCCCGTTATAACATCCGTCATGAGCGACACACATTACTGGAATTTTTGCAGCATAGTCAGTAGGTCCGGAAAACACGACAATAGCCAGTAGCTTGAAAGCAAGGTAAACATAAAAAGGGCACCAGCTTCGAAGATTACATCGACCAAGAGGCAGCAGTGCTCCTAGAGAACGGCCTGTTCAAAGGAGAAAAAGGGTCAACCATCTCATCAATAAGGTTAGTCGAGATCATACCCGAGATATAAATCCTTTGGAGGCTCCAATTTGTAGATCAAGCGAAGACCTGCAGAGCACCATAAGAAGTGTTCAGAATCAGATGGCCGTCGGGGAAAAAGAAGTATGATAGATGTTACCACATGTAAGGATTTTTTTAAATAAAATTTTTATAACTTTTCTGCGAACGGTCAGTAATAATGCAATTGGATACTGGAGCAAATGTGTCCATATTACCGTTAACCAACGTAAAACCGACGAGAGCAAATTTGGGTCATGCATCAGGCGTGTCGATGGTGTCTGCGTGTTAATGAGACACGAAATTATTAATAAATGAAAATATCTACTATATGTCTGTTGTTGTAGCAAGTTCTTAAACGCTATTATTGGGACTTGATTTCCATAGAAAAATGGTTAAGACAAAAGATTGTCAAAATAAACGTATATGACTCTCTATCCTGTAAGGCACAATTTCATAAAGTCGATATGTACACCTAAGGCGCAGGATGAGACCAGTTGCCTGCCCAGGTGGTGGAAAGAGCTTTAAAGTCAATACGAGCCTATTTTCCAAATTCCTGACTGCTGCTAATCTCGAGGCCCGACGGTCGATTGCTTTAAACTGTGGCTAGAATTAAATAAAGGTTACGAACCAACAAAAGTATTAGATGATCCTGAAAATATAGTAACAGCAGTGACTCGAGCAACCCAAGAGATAATAGAGGTCGGCGTTCTGGAACCATTATCGTCTGTTTTTTGAGCTTCCAGGGTTTATTATACGAAAATGGGTGATTCGCTCCGACCGGTGGCTTATTTCCGGCAATTAAACTCGGTGACAAAACCTAACCCGCATCCCATGTCGGCCCTGCGTGAATTGTTCCTACAGATAGCGGGATGCAAATAGTTTGTCGTGCTTGACTGTAAACAGGTATTTTTGCAATTGGCGTTCGGCCTGAAGACCGATTTAAGTTAGCGGTGCAGGTACCAAAATGTCATTTCCAATTCACGCAGGTACCATTTCGTCTTAAGAACGCACCGATAGTGTTCCAAAGTGTGATGGACCCTTTTGTGTTCAACTTACCCTGTACAATAGCTTACGTTGACGATGTTATTATATGGGCCACTAATGAACACCAATTACGTATTAGGTTGCAGAAGATGTTGTCCAAATCCGTAGAATGGCGATTAAATTATAATCCAGTAAAAGTTCAGATAGGTCAGCAAGTGCGATTCCTGTGTCATTCAGTCTCAGCGGAGAGACGTATGCCATTAAAATTGAATGTACAGCCTATCAAGGACTATGCGGTGCCTACTACTAGAAAATAAATTGCGCCAGTTTATTTGTATTGTGGAATTTTATAGACCATATCTCACAAGGATAAGGGTTACACAACAACCCTTGTCTAATTTAATTAGTGTGAAGGTACAGTTTCGTTGGATGGAGAATGCTTGAGAAAAGTTTATCCTATGCAAACTTTTTTGACTTTCCCGGTGGATATATCAATTGTTATATAAGCGTTAGATATTGACATAGGAGTAATATTTCAAGAGAATGGACGTCCGTTGCAATATATAAGTCGCACATTCATTAAGGCGGAGCAAAACTATACCGTAACAGAAAAGGTATTACGGGCAGTACAATGGGAACTACAAAAGTTTGGATATTGTGTCATCGGTGGAGACAGACGTCTTTATCGACAACAAAGCACTAATGAATTGAAGATTACTGGGCATTGAGAAGGAACGAGTACACCTAGCCATTAAAGAGCTCGAGGCATACGATGTATCAAACCATAATAGATCCAGTATCGAGAATGCGGCAGCAGAATTCCCGCTGTGTGAGTTTTGCCACTTATCAGGGAAGTAAAAGGAAATGGAACAACATGCTAGGAAATAGTCCATCAGTTATAAAACGGCACAGTGGTGTCCGCAGCATATAAAGCGTTGAGTCTGCAAAAGGATGGTTTGTGTCAAAATTTACAAAAAAACAGAGTTGATGGCTTTCTAGCATGAAGCGTTGCGATATCTCGGCACTGCAGTCCTAATTTTATTGGCCTGCTATGTCCAAAACAATTCGTTGCTATTGTCAACTGTGCGCTACATTTCAGTGTTCTAAGCTGCAAAAATGAGAAAAGGTCACTCCGATTGCTTTCACTGCCACTGCTCGGAACCAGTTTCTGCATATTGACCTGGCAGATCTGCTGCCGGTAGCTCGTGGCGGGGAAGCTTATTTGTTTTCCGTGGTCGATAAGTTTAACTGATGGATCGAGTTTGTACCACTGAAGAATATCACAACAGAGTAGATTATGAAGTGCTTAGAAGAGCGATGGCTTAGTCGATTTTGAGCACCACAAGTTATTGTTACCGACTAGAGTGCACAGTTTGAGTCTAGAAAATTTAATCAGTGGTGCTAGGACCTAGACGTAAAACCAACGCGATGGTTCAGCGAGCACACCGGACGATTAAAGAGGTGATGTAATGTTGGTGCCACGAAAGCCCGGGATCCTGTAGAGACAATGTACATTTGGTCAAGTGGGCCATGCGACTTATACTATCAACAGCTACAGGATTCACTCCAACAATCATAGTCTATGGAGAGAATATTAGATCGCCAGGTGAACCCGTAATCCCAGGATCCGACGACCGTTGCATCATAGCGGATATTTGGAAACGCATGAAACAATTGGCTGAATATGTTGGCGCCACACAGTGACAATCCTATGAAAGACGCCCTACACGCACTCGCCTACGGGTCAGCGAGCACAATACAGTTGTCGTTAACATGCCCGATAGACGACGAACGGTCGCACTTGATCATTTAAGTAGGATGCCAATGCTAACTCATGAGGGGGTAAGTTGTAGCAATAATCACATATGAAATCGAGAAGCGCCAATGGTCCTATTTATGGTTGCCATAAATTCAACAAAAGGTCCTCGCAAAAAAACACGTATTGTGATGAAGCAGTCAGAAAAGTGATGGAAGCAGCGTTGAGTCGCTGAAGTGAAAATGGTATAATAAATATTGGAATTTTTTACTAAATTGATTTGCTTTATACGAGAAGAATCCTATAAATAATTCATTAATAATAAACTATTTGTGCTAAGTTAGATATTATGGCTACTGACGGATTGGGAAACTTAGTAAGAGTATTAACAGTCCAAATGAACACATTGATTGCGGAGATAGGGAAAACCGCATCTCATCTGGATGACACAATAATTATAAATTCTGACCGAATCCGCTTAAACAACGCAATCAATACGGGTGGCGTCAACACCTATAGGATCAGGAGGACATGGCAATGCCAGCAACGACGAAAATTGAAATCTCATAAGTATATGATTCTGAAGCTGTTTAGTTAATCTTTAGTTGAAGCTGGAACAAGGCTCGCATCCACTTTAATCTACGTCGAATAACGTTTTTTGCGCGGGCGGGGATAACAGTTATTTTATTCACCACTTCTTTTTTATACATACATGTGTCAGTATAAATGTTGTTTTGTATAATGTAGGATAAGAAATTCATTCAGTAGACCGGTTTCGTCTTTACTGGGGACCTTTTCTACGTTATGCAATGCTTAATTAATACTGAAAAAATTATGTACATAATTAGACTGCATGTTATATCAAGATCGCATTCATGATTGAAATAAAATTATTGTTAGCCTGAAACGTTCACTATAACTCAGTAAAAGTTCATTGGATACAAGACTTCTATTAGAATAGTATGGCTAAATGAAGCTTGTCATGATTATCAAGAGAACGAAAAAAAACTTATGCTAGATGTCAGTTTATGAGATATACTTCAATTATCCATTAATCCGTATGTTTAAACAATAATTGATTGCGCGGGTGGTGGTAAGAATTCTTTAAATCAAGTTTGCGAGCTTGAAGTAAACACCAATTCAATGTTATTTAACCAGTCGTCGAACAACATAACAAAACTACCGCCAGTCGCAACGCACAGACGCGTTTCGACTTTCCGTGATCATCATCAGAGTACGACGGCAAACCGGCTAGCGAGGATCAAACTGCATTGCATATATATGGTAATCAAAACTAGATATGCGGCTCTCACCTCTAGTAGTCTCCAATACAGTATGTTTGTTCTTATCCCCTTTGGTGATATTTAGTTTGCCTCTAATTGCATGGATTGCGTGGTATTTCCTGTGTCTTTATAATTTTGTCACACTGTGAATGACCGTGTGGGAATTGATAAACAGGCTCAAAAACATTAACGCAGTCAATTTGCTCAACATTTCCTGATTATTGTGATACACTCGCAATAATCAGTTGTCTCTATTAATCCAAAAAGTTTACCAAAGTAATTATAACATTTAATTACCTGATCTTTGTTTTTACTAACAAAGCCTTTTTCCGGTCAGTTTAGATCACTTATTTATGTACCCTTGCTACATTATGAACTTCCTTTCCTCTGTTTACGCTACATCTAAGTTACATGTGTTTTCTTTAAATCAAATTTTCAAGCATGGTATTATCACCAATTCCTTTGTATTTAACCAGTCGCACAAAGTCAAATTACTGTCGATCAGATGTACTGACGCGTTTCGATCGATGATCACAAAGGAAAACTGGTCGGCGAAGATCAGACAGCCTTGCGTATAGAAGCTAGGGAAAATCAGATGTGTGGCTCTCACCTCCAGAAGACACGTATACATTACACTTGATTGGAAATTTCGGTTGCACAACATCAATGCAGTCACGAAAGTTAACTTTTGCAACTTTTGTCACGCACACATATGGTATGCAATTAAACAATAATCGATTGTGCGGATGTTGATAACTGTTCGTTAAATCAAGTTTGCGAATTTGATACGTGCATCCATTCCATTGGATTTAATCAGTCGCACACCAAAAACCTCTGATGATTATATTAAAAAGTCAAAACACGTCTTCACGTTTGACAGACGGCTGTTTTACTCTTGTGCGAATGGTTAGATATAATGGGATTGATGCTCACGAACACAATTAATATATGTGCTGTCGCCACCCGCTCAGTAAATAATTGCCAAAAAAATACTTGTTCAAATTGATTGCGGAGATAGGGAAAACTGCGTCTCATCTGGATGACACACTAATAATAAATTCTGACCGAATCCGCTTAAACAACGCAATCAATTAACACTATGATTATTAAAACAGAAATACATCAGCATTTAACAATTGTTGCCTTAATGCCACATTTTAAATTCTTAATTTCATCCATATTCAAAGTAGTTTGTGTGCGTGTGTGTTATCAAATAAACTATTGCATTGTTAAACTCCTACTGATTTTCATGCGCCCTGATACAGCACCGTTATTTTATCAAAAAAATTTGGTCAAGTTATTAGAAATAGTATATTTCAATGAAATTGTACGTCATTTTGTTTCACTTTCCAGAAATGAAATACGTAATACAAGTATAAATATGATATGAAACTGCTTTTGTTGTTCTATAATATGTTACATATACATTTATATCACTTTTGAGAAGGATGGGGGTTGTAAAAGTCAGTGATACAATAATGATAAAATTAGATAGTCCTGCCCGGTTTGGAATTTGACAGGTACTCTCATGTTACATGCTTGACTTTGAAAAATGGCTTGTGTCTATATGCGAGTGCTGACAAATGTTGAAGATAAAGCATGTGTGTAAAGAGTGGGCAAGGTAAACATTTACAATTTTCTGTATTAGGTGGATCAACCATGGCCACATAAACATCTAATGTATGTAATATGTAACTAAAAAACAGAGCTGATTTAAAAGAACAGAAATCGAATGTGAAATGCTTCTCCAACCTCACATTCCAGAATACTTTGCAGTTTAGTATACAAATAACCGTTTTATGCTACCACTATACCAACTGTTTTTCGAACTTGACATTTCTTAGTTGATTATTTTTCTTGCGGTTGCAAAATAAATAAAATCCCGATTAATAGAATAGGAAATATTTCATAAAGTATACATTTTACAATCTTTGGTGACGAAAATCGTCTAATTCTGGAAATGTTGACTGTTTATAATGTGAAGTAAATAACGGAAATAATGCGTGTACTTATAAAGTGATTATTACTCACACTGCCTTAAAAAAAGACGCTATTATGCAAGCGATGTCATCGCTTCAATTTACGCGCGGAATGCTTAAATATTTTGAAAGTTAAACACACTCTCACTAGTGTGTGGTTGCCCGACTGAAATCAAGAGAAACAGAAAATTCGTTCCAAAATTTAAAATTATATACAAATAGTCTAAGCCAACCATAGTCTGTTATATGATATTAAACTTGATTTCTCTGTAATCCGTACAAACGATTGTAACTAAACTGATGTAATTGATGGTCATGGAACGATGGAAAATTAGTATCACTCACACTCACGATATTATTATTATTATCAATATCATTATTTGTAATACTATTTAAAGAATATGTGACTGCAGCGTTATCAGTGAATTGCACAGAATCCTCTGAAACTGGCGATCGAGTCTCATTCAGAAGAGTTGAACTCGTCTGAGATAAGCAGTTAAAGCCTTCGTTCTTTCTCAAAAAGTGATAGATTCTATTTTCATTCGCCAACGAACACGAATATTCTGAAATTTTTGAATTTTCCACATTTATGTCGGCGTCTGTATCCACGTCTAGCTGGCGATCAGAAGATGATTGGAAAATCTGATTCGTTTGCTCTCTTTTGCTGAAATTGTCAAATCCTTTCGACAGACAACTGTTCGGCCAACTAAATCCCGACTGACTCCACACCTTGGTTTGACTGTCTGGAGTTCGCCGCGGAGCCACCTCTTCATCCGGAACGTCAACACCATTCTTATGGCAATTAAGATGTATTTCACCTTGTGACATCACTTTTGTTATTATAGGGCTGCTGATTTGTTGCGCTCGACCGCAATTTTCGTTCATAGTGTGGACTAACGAGTTCTTTTCGTCACCTGTATTTGTTGACGACAGGCAAGCATCATCGGGACAAAGCTTGGTGTCGATTTTACAAATTGTTCTATTAAGAGATGTTGGCGTATCTCTAGCATCGGTTTGGTCAATTTTAATCTGATTTTTATTATTGAACGCACTATTTAAAGAGTCTGGTTCATTTTTAACTAATTTTGCAGAGCGACGTAATTTTGCTCGTCTATTTGAAAACCAAACCTGCAACCGCGTCTCAGGTATGCCTATCACATGTGACAATCTCTCGCGTGTGCCAGCATCTGGATATGGTGCTCGATCAAATTCTGTCGGTGTGAACAAATGCAGAAAATGTCAATGAAATATAAAAATTACTGTGATAAGAAGATTTTAAAAATATGAACTATTGTGTAATTCATAATGGGAAATCAAGTTTTGCAATTGTTGTGACCACTCAGCTAATTTTGGGTTGCCAAGTGTAAATTAACTGAAGGACGAATTTATATGTTAAATCTAACTAATTTTGCAGTAATTTGATAAGGTAAAGCAGGACTAGATGCAATATTTTTTTTAAATAAATCAAGTAGTATCAAATTTGAAGCAAACGTTGATTCATCCTAATGGTCAGTTTGAGACATAGCAGTTAAAGTCTGAATGCGGTTATTTTGGCTTAAACAGAAATAACTCCCAAAACAGGCTGGTAGTGTGGAGTCAAAATGCTGTTCCAAATTCGTTATGAAAAATTTTCTGTATTTCGACTGGACTCTAAAGAGTTGTCCTGTGACGGGATTAATTTTCTCCTAAATGCGTAACAACAACCATACTTTTCTAGCCATTTTTATCGAATTTATCTGTCTATGATCATAACATATATAGACAAAAAATGTCAGTAGATAGATAATACAATTAAACAATCAATGATTGCGTGGGTGGTGGTAACAATTCTTTGAATCAAGTTTGCGAGCTTGAAGTAAACACCAAACCCAAACTTGATTTAAAGAATTTCAATAAAACCAATTAATCCTCTTGCTTGCATAAATTGTGCATACCGTTTTATTGTCCAAAAAGACATTAATTTGTACAGGTGTTAATCATTAGATTCATTCATTAACGTTTCATCAACGTTTGAAAGGCAATTTCACCATTAGATCATGGTTTCGCTTTTAATGGGAAACTCGTCAGTACTAGAATAGATCATCTGGTGAGACTTAAACTGGTGATATATCGAGGGTGAATTTATTTCGTTATCATAACATTATTCGAATTTGACAATAAATGCTGATTCATTCCACTAATAATGTATTTTCTCACGAGATTGCTATCAGATTTCAGTTATTTGAAACAACTCAAACACCAGATTAAAATGTATAACAAGCCGTTAGGCTTACATCTTTGTAATGCGCTGTGATGGATGTCACGCTTTGTCGTTTTGCACTAGAAATTTTGCAAAGATCCGATGGATCCCAATTTCCAATTACGAATTGAGTTCGTCTTCATTGTAGGTGGGTGTTGATTCGAACTATGAAAACTTCAACATCGTTCATACTACCCACTGGAAATGAGGTACGATCTAATCTTTGTTGACTGGCTACATTTCGATTCCTAATTTCCGGAGTCATCATCAGGCCTCTAATCACAAATAAACCGTGCACTGCTTACAATAGCAGATGTAAACAAATCATTTTAAAAATATTTCTAATAGACAGTTTGAGCAGTTTTCAGCATTAAACCAATGAAATATTTAGAGTCGTGGTTCCGAGAATGCCTATTTCAATATATCTTAATTTATATCTTGATTGTGAAGACAAAAATAGTTATGAACAAAAATAGTCTCTTGTGTGAAAATTTGAGCAAATACCAAAATTATTGAAATCTTAAAATCAATGCTTGTTTAATCAAAAATAAAACTGATCAAATTAATTTAAATAAAAATGCGATTTCAGCTGGCAAACCCACGCACAAATCTGGATGTGAGTGCATGCGTCAGTCTTCCTACCTATACATGCATCCATTTTAAAGGTAATTGGTTGAACATATGCATTCAAACGCTTTACTGCACAATGAAATTACATTTCTGTAAATTGGTTAAATTTAGCCTGGCGTAAGTTTATCTTCTTTTTTGTTAGCAAGTAATTATTTTTTGTAGGTGTGAAAAGTATTAAGAAATAATCGCCAAAGACAAAGAAAAGCGAATTGGGAATGGTATTATGTATAAGAAAACTAACGCCAGCCTCACTTTGTATATTTGGGATTGTAAAGAATCCAAAAAGGGTTAATTAGTTTACGCTCAGATGCGCGCGTAGATTCCGTAATTATAAGCGAGTAGACAAGAAGAAGATCGGATGGGCAACGAATTTGTGTTTATTAATATATTTTAAAATCCAAATTCCATTCAATCAATCAATCAATCAATCAATCAATCAATCAATCAATCAATCAATCAATCAATCAATCAATCAATCAATCAATCAATCAATCAATCAATCAATCAATCAATCAATCAATCAATCAATCAATCAATCAATCAATCAATCAATCAATCAATCAATCAATCAATCAATCAATCAATCAATCAATCAATCAATCAATCAATCAATCAATCAATCAATCAATCAATCAATCAATCAATCAATCAATCAATCAATCAATCAATCAATCAATCAATCAATCAATCAATCAATCAATCAATCAATCAATCAATCAATCAATCAATCAATCAATCAATCAATCAATCAATCAATCAATCAATCTATTAACAATTATTCACTCATTCAATAAATCAATCAAAATATTTTAATAAAACAAAACAACTGGAATTCAACATGTTAACATAATTGAAACGCAATTGGCAATAATGTTAATTTCTCAAATCGAATTGTAACTTTATATATAGTTTCCTTTGTCATTGTGCATTAGTTATTTTTTGAACATTTGCAATGTTTGTATTGTTTCACTGTAATTGGTGTGCTTGTTTGAAACAGAGAGAAGATGGGCGGGGTGAGACATTCAGACAACCAGATATATAACGTTGGTAAATAGCTTTTTTCATTACATAATTAAGGCTGACGATTTGGAATTCTTACATATAAATCTGAGTGCGTTTAGACTCGGTCAAATCGGCAGTTGCGTGTTGTAATTTTGAAATGGCGATAATATTGCCGTGAATCCGTTGAAGCGAATAAAAAGACGATAAAACAAGACTTAAAGTAAAAGATGACAAAATATTATGTCCAAATCATAGGCGCACAATTTTAGGCAGGGTGGAAAACGTACTGAGCTATAAAATTTACTTACATCAAAATTTTAGGATTTCATATACACACCAGCTACGTTTCATTTATTTACGCAACCTAGCAAAACCACCATCAGACGTAGTTACAGACACGTTTCTACCTTCCACAGTCATTTACATAATATGACGGAAAATGAATCACGAGGATAATATCGCAATGTACATTTAAGTAATGAACAATTAACCATGTTGCTATGATCAAGGTTGCGAAATTGGTATAAACAACTGACCTAGTAAATAATTAATTTTGTCAGTATAAACTAAGAACTGTATAGTGTAGAAAAGGCAATTCGTTCAGTAGACCGGCTTCGTCCTTATTAGGAACTCATCACGTAATGGCCAGAATTTGCCGCGGACAGGACTCGAACCTGAGCACGTCTGCTTCGGAATCTGGTGCTCTAATCACTTAGCCACCATGCTGGTCTTAAATAATTTTACTTCCTTATAATGTCGGCAGAACAATTTCCAAGCAATTTGAATATAAATTACTTACACATTTGTGCAATCTGAATTGTTGTACATTATTTTAAGTTAATACGTGCATCTGAGGCTTTTTTGCCATTTTAAGTGACTGGCTAATTAAAAAGGTATTGGTGTACATATGAAGTTTGCAACCTTGATTTTACAACTGTTAGCCATTATATTAGTCAGTAAATATAATCGTATAAATACTATATATATATATATATATATATATATATATATATACATATATATATATAATAGGATTTGTGTTTGTATCAAGCTCGATTCTTTGATTCAACTAAATGTTACCACTCGCCGGAAATCAATAACCGTTAAATTAAATAAATTATCAATTCAATACCACTTCTATATTTAGTATGATATCTGTTCAATAATGAAAATTTTAGGGTGGATAATTGAAATTTTAAGTCTAAAAGAGATTCGACATATAAGCTCCATCTGCAGGAAGCGATAACCTAAAATAAATAGTATATAATAGAAAATTGTGTGTAGAATGCGCCAGATTGCTGCAGTGGATATAGTTACAAACGTAGTACCGACTTTTGTTGATGAGTCGCTAGTATGCACGAAATTCGTGTGTACATGGGATTATACCTTCTGATCATGCTAATTTTGGTTTGTCCTTTTCCTCCTAATTTGTAACTAGGTACGCAACACCTAATACACAATTACATATATTTACATGTTAAAAATAATTTCCATTGTAAATGTTGAAATATTATTCGAACTTACCAACTTTTAAAAGATCTAAATCTTCTTTCTTAAACGTAATTCTGTTTCTCGACTTTCGTACGGTGACGTCTTTATCGCTGGCGTTGTCTGTATCCACAGTCTCTTCTTCTACTTCGTTCTCATCACCCAAATCGTCCGCATCATTTGTAACAAGATTAACGTCATTAGCGGTGGAATTGTTAGTACAATCGTTGCTATCAGGTATTGCTCTATTACTTCCATCTAATGTTAAACGACTATTATATCTAATATGTGATGTTTTATCTGATCCCAATTCTATTTTGTTCCAATTCGGCGGCCTTAACGAGGAGGAAGACTTCAATCCACAATAATTGTCATCGAATTTAGACTGAATCGACGGGCGAGTATCCGGATCAGAATTTTTTACTAGAGCTGGTGAACTTACACCAATGTCCATCTTTGTGTCGATATCTGTTGTCCAGCTGTTATCATTATCATTCCGTATTTCTTCCCGTTCATTAGAAAGACATTCGATTGCTCGCTGATTGTCAACATTTAGATTTGTTACATAACATGATGATGACGGCGTTAACACTTCAAGACTCTCGTTCAACCTCACTATTGGTGATGCGGTATAATCTAAACGATTTTAGTAATGTTAGAAAAATGGTGTTTACTCAGGGAAAGAGTGTTTTCTCTCTTTTTATTAATGATTATATTTGTAATTTAATAATGGTGTATTAAATATATTTCTAGTTTTAAATCATGCTTCGTTTAAAGAATGCCGACGGCACTTTAGCGAACAATTAATGCATCTCAACAGAACAGAAAAATGAATGAACAAATTTGCAAGTTTTTAAAAGATAGCCGTAATTAGAGCCGCATCACAGCTTTTCGAGAAAAAAAAACACACACGGCTAATTAATCCACACTAGTCAGCTATGCGTTTGGCTCCGATTATGAAATTGTGTGACTTGATTAATTTGGATTCAGTGATTTGATAAATTTCTTCACATTTCAACTTCTTTAGTGGTCCTTTTATAATACCACTTTGAGTCGAAAAGCTGTTAATCATACGTGATCAAAGTCAGTTAATGATGTGGTGTTCCAGCAGCTTAGATCAAATTAACCAAATAAACCTGGACGCCGGTTAGACCACTTCAAATGAGCCATAGTTAACTAGTCACCAAATCGCCGTAGGAGGGCAAAATTTACACACTTGATCCCGGGTAGCCTCGTTGCAATGTGCCCTCACTCTATGGGTCGGTGATATTCTGGCATGTCATTTTGGCCTTCAAAGACATAGAATTTTTTTTCTAAAGGGGTTATCTATTTTAATTTTTTTTCTATCATAGACAATGATCATAATGTTGCTAAAATTATCTTCGCAAGCCATCCAGTCTATTTCGAATATGATGGGCTTGGTAGTATGAGCCTGACTCAACTCCATAGTTCTATTGTCTGAATCGAAAGGATGCCAATAATAAGCCCGACGTCATCGGCCTATGATGTACGTGCGATTTAAACAATTAAAATTGTAAATAAAAATATGGCGGCAGTAAGAAAAAGATTGATTACGAAAGGCAAATATGAATTAAACAAAAATGACAGAATAAAATATATCACAACAATTCTGGATACAACATGTAGCGGAATAGTGGTGGAACATCGTGGTATACAATTAATTCGTGTTCTCTTTTTTAAACTGTAAAATAAATGCGCATGATTTTATCAGAATGCGCATATTCAAACTTACTAAATTAACACTCACTCGTTTTGGCATTCATTCTAATGCATTCTTCTCGTTCGCTAAGTTTTCTAATCGAATCAAGGTTTTCTTTCTGATCAAACGGACTACATCGACGTTTCACACTAGCAGTGATCTTAACACCGTCGTTAGCAGAGGTACTTTTATTGATTTTAGCCATCGGCGAGTGCCTGCAATTTTTCGAATCAGACTGTTTACCCATGGTATCGTTGACTACTTCAGAGACCCGCAGTCTCTTGCGTCCCATCGGATGAAGGTAGGACTGGTGGTCCCGTACATGTGTGTCGTCGTCATTTTCCACATCACATTTTTCAACATCATCACCGTCGACCTCTTCTTTGCTGTTGTTTGCATCGCTATTCGTCTCGTTATCGTATTTATCACTGATTGCATCAACAGTGTCCTTTTCGTCAACACAAGCAGAATATTTTAGATGCGAATGTCTGCTGTTATCTCCGACCATGTCGAAATTTAGATAATTGAAATCAGTATGACTGCTTCGATTGTAGTGCGCCAATTGTGTGCTGGAGAAGCCTGTGCTTTTTGCATCTGTAGAACCACTGTGATTATGGTGAGCTGAAATGAATGATTCGTGCTGTCGTTGATTGTGTGTAAGTTGAGACTGGGGTTGTAAATTTTCCAGATTGTCTTGTTGTTGTTGTTGTTGCGGTGGTTGCGCGGAGTGTGGAATATGACTGGAATGTGATCGAGATTGGCTGTCTGTTATTACGCCTCTCAGCCCGACTAAATTATTGACAGTTTGGCATGAACTACTTGTTGGGTAGGCCAGGATTGTGGACGTAGGCAGGTCGCCGTTTCTTACGTCTGTACGCTGAGGACTGTCGATTTCGTAAGTATCAAATGACGTGGCTGATAACGATTCGGTGTAGCGCAGGTTGCGGTTTAATGTGGCGGCATAACCATCATGATACGATCTGGAGCACCATAAACTGGCCGGCGTGTTTTCGACACTAGGATCAGATTTCGATAAAGAATTCAAAGACGTAAAACACTCGGATGCGTGCTTCGATTGATAATGGGAAAGTTTACGACTTTGTTCGGCTTCATATAATGTATTATTCTCGTTTGCTTCTGCAAGCAAGGCTACATTGTCGTCAACTTCACCTTCTCTTGCACACCTCAGCATAAGTTGTCGAGCTTGATAATTCTCATGACTGCCACGAAAGGAATGTGTTGCCTCGTCAACAAACGATTGTAGCTTCTGACAAGGTGAGCCTATCAGAGGCATGCCAACGTTTGGCTCGCTTCTGTTATAGAGGGCCGGATCTCCACTAACCGGTGGAAGGCTTTCGTCAGGAGCAAAGCTTGAATTACTGGTACTGTCGGAACAGTGTGATTCACGCGTAGTCTTCTGAAAGGGCATCAATTCATCACTGGATATGCTGTGCTCAGTTCTTTCGGAGGCAGTCTGCTTTTTTAAAATAAAAACAACGATGAGAAAGATGGCATCAGGCTGGAAGAGCAGATTATGTTTTGTACTCGATTTTCTGTAGCTTAAATGAAGCTTAGGTGAAAATATAGCCCAATTTACTGTTTGCCAAACTGACCATTCACTGAGTACATCAAATTTTCGAGTATTGAAGTGGTACAGGTTTCGGGTATGTGCTACTTTCTTGAATATTTTAAATAGTTCGGCTGCCCAGGCCTATTTTTTCGTTGGATAAATTTGTACAAATTTTGTAAATAACTAAATCAACTGATCAATTTTAATTTAAACAGGTGCTTTGATGCAAATTTTGGATAGGCACCAACTCCATTATAAATAAACAGTTGCATTGCGTAGAAATGTACTGATATGTTTTGAACTTCTAAGATAATCTACTGCGCACAATGACGAGCAGTTTAAGCGTGGATCAATCCGCTACATATGGAAGGCAATCAAAATTGACTTTAAATGTAGGATAGAATATTTCTTTGCAGTAACAAACATGAACAATTTGCAGCCTTCGCCACATTGATGTAACTTATATAATTAAGCATTCATTAATTGCATGAGTGAGGATAACAGTTATGTAAATCAAGTTTGCGAGTTTCAGATAAACGCCAATCCCATTGCATCTAAGCAGGGACAAAACCTAGCAACACTACCGTCAGTCTCACATATGGAGGCATTTTACCTTATTTAGTCATCAAAAGATCGTGGTGGCAAATGTTCAATGAGGATCAAACCGCAATGCGTATAGCAGGAAGGAAAGATCAGATACACGGCTCCTACCGTAGTACTTTCGATTAAAAATATGAATATGAGCATAAATGAAAATTGCATATACTATGCCGCAAGTGTAGCGCAGTGATATTTTAAGGCAATGTGCAACGGTTCGAAATCCGGTCGCGTTAAATTCCGGAAAGATATTGATTAATTCCCAATTAGAACGAATTCGGTTTTCTTAATGAATTGACTGTGTTACCTTAAACAAAGTTCTGTTTACAGTGACAGCGTGCATATCAACACTCTGCCATAAAAATTAATTCAGTATTTATATTTTAATGAAATTTTGTTTTATGTAGTGATTTTATTGTATGTATATGTTGTTATTATAAAATAAAAGATAGCAAACGGTAACAAATGCACTGCGTGAATCAGACCGGTTTTTTCTTAATGGTCACTCATCAATACCTGCTAGAATTGTCGCAGTCATGGTTCGGTATGACGCATTTTGGCCTCGGAAACTTGTATTAAACCATTGCGCTGCTCAAGTCGCGCACAAAATTCTATTTTCAATTATGTACCAACTGATAATTTTCTGGCAGGTTTTCCTGTAAGCGAAGTCTATTTGTCATCGACAGCAAATTCATGTTATAAAGTATAACATTTTCGTCGCTAATAGGCAGTCGTCAGGTAGATGTGGAATTGTCACTACCGAGGCTGGAATCGGGGTACATTAACTTTGGAATCTCCTCTAATCCGTTTCACCACCGAAGCCATTTACAACATGTGTATTTTAATTTAGATAACTAATTATGCATTTGATCAGTTATTCTTTAAACCGGAGCCCATTTTTATCATTTTCTACATGAATTTTCAACTGATCACTCCTGATCTTTAAACAGGGAACAGGTACCATGGCACTTGTGGAAGTTACTAGTAATTAAGTTTTTTTGACAGGCTCTTATTATATAAATGGTGTAAATGTATACTAAAATTTGCATGCGACACCTTCAAAACGACGAGCATTGCTTCATATCTCATCTGTCATTAAATCAAACAAGGAAATTTATATCACATATACTTTATCTCAAATTAATTCTCTGATTGCTTTTTGAAGTCCAGGACAGAACAAACGGACTTGCTTGTCTGTTTCACTGTTTAGTTTCAAACAGCGCAATGGCAATAAAACCGTTGCACCTGTTGTGAATTTAAATGTTCTAAAATAATAATTTATCACTTACATGTTGAAGTTGCTGCTGTCGTGAGCTGGTCATCAGTAGACTGTTACCATTAAACAGATTGGCGCCTGTAGATGCTAGTGTTGAACAGGTCAAACTATACTCATTTTCTGATAGACAGTCGGGGCTGGCTGAACTGTCGTTAAGGCTACCAACCGATGCATTGTTGTTGGTGATGTTGTGAATGGTGTTGCCACGCTGATGGTTTATTTCAACTATATTGGTGTTAGCATCATTATTGTTAATAGCGGAGTTAGTAACGTGATCTTGTAAAGTTTTAACATCGTGAACCGGTGCGATTGGCAATTGAGTAGAGGCACGATTCCCGGCATCGCCGATTATAGACAGTCCAGTGATATGTCGCATCATTATCAATTGTGCAGCTGGATCGCCCAAATCATCTTCATCCTCAGCTGTTGCCCCCTCGTCGTCAAGATGAGAAAAATGCATCTGACGATTGGCTAGACTTTGTTGACACGACAGGCTGATGTAACTGTTGCCTGCTGTATGGGGTGTGTAATTATTAAATGTGGCCGTATGTCCATCGTATGACACAAAATGTTCAAGCGGTATGTCAGATCGGTCAGCGAGACCAGCTTGACATCCATTAGAGGGAAGCGATTTTTTGTGTTGCTGTTCCTGTCCAATAAGCTGTGTCTCGCCACTGGTGTAGCCCAGAGATGTGGAATAGGGCAATTGAGCGTTATTTGTATTGTTAGTCACAGGTGAGCTGTGACTTTCATCCGCGATGCTCTCGTGTACATGTCGACTTTTTTCGACATGAATGTTATCAGCAAAGGTTGTGGCGAGCTTTTGGTCAATTTGCGATTGTACAGGAGCAGAATGAAGCGCCTGTTGAGCATGCAGATGCTGATAGTCATATGCATGTTGAGGAAGCGATTGTTGTAGCCGAGCCTGTGAAAAGTGAAAAGAAAGAAGACAAATTGTATTTAGATATAAGTCTCGCCTAGTCACTAGGCCACTACACATGGAAGCAATACACATTTGTCTGCAGCAATGTTGCAAAACTAAATGTGTAAACAACTTGCGCGTGTTGTTTCTCCAGGTCAGTGCAAGCAGTTGACCATAAGAATGAGAAAATATTTTTTTGTAAAATGGGCTGCTAAGCATGTTTATTTATGCTTACCGATTTCCTGTTATCTGGTGATGTCACTCTCGTTGACTTTGACTCGCCGAAAAAATACTTAGCATATCTGTCTTTCTCACTTTCTCCAGCCTTATGCGTTTTTGTCAACGGAAATTCATCGTCTTCGTCAGCTGGTCTTGAATTATCTACTGCCTTGGAGACTAGTGCGTTAGGTGACTTGATTGCATCACAGTTCACGTGCATACGGGCATAATCAAAGCCGGCAGCTGAAACGTTTGGCGTTGAAGAATTGTTACTACTAGCACAAGATGTACTCACGCCCAAAGCAACTGATGAGATAGAATTGGATGATGATGATGATGAGGAGGAGGAGGAGGAGGATGCTGATGACGTGTTGGAGGTGGAGGACGAAGAGGATGAGAATGTTGCCGACGAACGCATCGATGGAACAGCAGTATTCGAAGTCGTTTCTAATAGTTGGCACTGCTCGTATAGTGGAATAGTAGGTGGTCTTTGAAGAACGCCCATACTGGCAGCATAAGCAGCCGCGGAGTAGGCTGCAGCTGCAGCAAACGCTCGATTACCACTGACATTGGTGTAATTGGCGACACCTGAGCTCATTTGCCTTGGAATGTGGTTACTAATGGTATTGGTGTTAATGTTTTCCTTTTGTTGACACTGTTCATATTCCGTGTCCGGTGAATGATAACTACTGAAATAGTTGTCCGCGGCGTTTAGCGAGCTGGCGCCTAATGACCTACTGGCTGGTCGAAGGTTGCCTGTAAAATGATGGCTTTGTTCGTCTTGCTGACTTTGGTGATATTGGCCGGCTACAAGAGCTGCAGCTGCGGCCGCAGCCACGCTTTGCTGTAGGTGTTGAGTGGTGTTTGTGGCGTCTTGAAAGAGTGTTGAGTTCGTCGACGAGTTGTAGTATGCAGGCGACGTACTAGAAGATGACCTAGTAGTGACCACAAGTGAATGAGCGGCTATTTCGTCAGTCGGAGAAATACTTTGGCTAGACGTGGAAGAGCTCAAGTCTCTATTGGTTATTGGTGCTGCCGATGATGCCGTTGTTGTACACGATTTTGATTCGGTTGTTGGCGTGGACACAGTTAAGGAGGATGTCGAGGATAATGATGATGACGCTGATGCATTTGAAACCTGAAAGGCACACGCAAAATAACTCCATTTAAAACTTTTAATTCTGAGTTCAAAAAATGACTCTAGTGAAACAGTACAAAGTGGATCATCATGGCGCTCACTTCTGATATCTTTTTAGAACTGAAATTCCAATTAGCCATTAACAATCTGTCATTATAGACCAGACACCATGTTACATGGGGGGTATCGAATTGAAGATTTATATCATTAGAAGATCATTTATTGCACAGGCGATGATAATAACTATTTAGGTGATATTCTAGTTAATTATTTTGATTGAACGTTTTATTTTTTATTTATTTTATTTTATTTATTTATTTTATTTTATTATCTAAATTGAAAGTTTTATATACAAACTCACATTATTATTATTATTATTATTATTGCGTAGGTCGCTCAATCTGTCGGATGCAACTTGGTTGTCAAGCTGTCTGCATACGTTTGGCGAATTAGAAATATTTTCACTCGATTGCTGAGCGCCTCTTATTCTCTCGGTATGATTCGTCGCTGCGGTTCGCGTAGCCGCGTATGCAAAATACAGGGATTGCAGTTCATCATTTGTGCCACCAACACCATGTGCCCGATCATCGGTATTGCTAACGCCTTCTTCGTTTGCTGAGTCCTTTGTTGAGGCGACGAAGCGTTGCTGCTGTTGTTGTTGTTGTTGTTGTTGTTGTTGTTTAAAAAGTGCATTTGTATGATAATTTTGACTAGCCTGATACTGTTGATAGTGTTGTTGTAGGTAGGCCTGATGCTGGTGTTGAAGCGAGGTCTGATGAAGCTGTTGTAGATGATGCGCAAGATGTTGGGAGGCTGCCATTTCACTGGGCAACCCGGAAGGATAATTGTAGAAAGGGTGTGAGTTTGGCAGATGAGCAGACGGATGGTGGTGGTGGTAAGCAGCCGACGAACTATTGGTATTAGTCTGCTGAGACGCCAATGTTGAATTCTGTTGGTGTTGGTGTTGAGGCTGGGGATGCTGAGAAGTAGGATGATGTTGATGATGATGATGATGATGATGATTATGATGATGGTCGTGATTCAACTGGTGCTGATGGTTTAATTCACTGTGGTTCTGGTGAATTTGCGCTTGATGTTGCTCGTTGAGTTGGTGTTGATGTGGAAGTTGGAGATGGTGTTGCTGATCAGAACTATGAGTCGGATGATTATTATTATTATTATTATTGTTATTATTGTGCTCATGTTGTGAGGCGATTCTCTCAGGTGACATCATGTTATCAGGACTATGAACGTCCAATAAGCGTTGAATTCCGGGTTGCGAATTTAGCGTATGATGCTGCTGATTGGTATGCTGAGAGCTATGAAAAGAATGTGGGCTGCTATAATTGTATGTATGCAATGTAAATCCCGTTGGACTCGGAATTGTGCTATTTGTTTGTGGCTGTTGATGAGGATTTACTTCCGGATGATTATTAACCTGTGGAAAAAGCAGGTTTTGATGACCATTTCTGTAATCTCCAAGGCACATTTGGCGTGTGGAACCGGAGTTGTTCAAGCCATGTCCAATGGGATGGGAATGTATTTGATGTTGAAGATGGTGAGGAAGATGCTGCAAATGAGAGTGCAGTTGAAGCGGAGAATGTGTGGAAGATGAATTCAATTGATGATGATTATGATGTTGTAGATGAAGATTTTGAAGTTGAAATTGATCACCACCTGTGTGTTCTTTGGCATGTTTCTGATGCCCTGCCATAGATGTGAGACTCCTAACAATATTTCCCGCATTTGGTGAACGGTTTACAGTACCATTTCTGGAGCCGTTTGCTTCGGTATTCGTTGAAGAAGCCCGAGAATTCTGCTGTCGGGAATGGTGAGGCAGATCATGCGATAGATGATTCACAATATTGTGAGGATTTTGGGTGTGCGGAACCTGTGAAACCGACAAGGCTGATGAATTGGGTCCTGTCGAAGTGTTCGATGAATGGCCTCCATTTCTTGCATTATTTGCGTGATTGTGGTTAGCATTCGAACCACTGGTTCCTGTTGAACCATCCGACTGGCAAACACTGGCCGTGGACCTTCGCTGAGTGTCATTTGATAAATTTCGTAACACTCTGTTTATTGACGACACCTGTAGAGCATAATAAATAAAACATTTTAAGATAGGTTAATTAATAACATTTATATTTTTGCTTGAGTGAAACTAATGAGCATAATCTTATCGCTCACAATATTATTTATCCTCTTGTAATATTTCAGTTACCATCGGAAAATGATGACATAATTATGCCAGATTAAACAAAAAATTTATTACACAGAAGCATGTTTTTTGTGTTTTATAGATTCTCATATGCCGAATCCATTATAGTTTGTAAACGTAATGTATGATCAATTGTCAGTTGAAAAATTTTCGTAGTCAGTTACACGAGGTGATTCGGTAGTTCCTGCTACAGGTTTCGAAGCAGACATGCGCAGGTTCGAGCCCTGTCTGCGGAAATTTCTAGCAGTACATGAAGAGATCCCAATAAGGACAAAAGCGTTCTTTTAGATGCATCGCCATTTCTGCATTACGCATTGTTTAGTTTAGTCTGACAGCTGTATATACAAATAATAGGAATGATGTTACTATCAAAACAGAAAAAAATTTTATTAAGCAATTACAATTAAATTTGCGGAACATCACGTTTAATTAGAAAATATTAATAGAGAAAATCAGTGAAGTGATTGTATTTCTCGAATAAAATATCAGTTTGCCTGTTTAAAATCATTATATCTTTTAAGCAATTGTATTAATGGAATCGAAATCATTGACAACAATTAATTAAATCAAGGTTGGGATCTTGATATAAACATCAACCCGATTATATATATATATATATATATATATATATATATTAACTGGGCGTTTGACCGATTTATTGATTTTTCATTTTTAACTGATTATTGAGTCGGCTTTTCTTATATATTTTAAATTATTTGCTCTTCTTTTGACAACTCAGTATTTGCGTGTGCTAGAATATTGTTTAGGAATAGTCGTAACAGGGAAGTTAGCCATTGATCATTAGTTATTTCAAAAGTATTCAACTATCTTGCTAAGAACCCGCTAATGCCGTCTAATGATATATTGGTTGCATCATGAAAATCATCGAAGTAGAAATAGCTCATAAAATCCAACGCCCGAATACACGTCGTTTAATCCAACTCATAACTACACATTTACCTTGAGTAATACTCTGCACTACGCATTAAAGTAATAGCCAGATAAACAGAAAGACAAGTGTAGGCTGAAGGACATTTCAAGATAATTATTTGTTGCCGAATTTAAATGATCTTCCGCAATACGATGGACAAGTCTCGACAGAATTTACTACGCACACACACACACACACACAAACACACACACACACACACACATATATATATATATATATATATATATATATATATATATATATATATATATATATATATATATATATATATATATATATATATGCGTGTGTGAAACAATTTGTAGTCAATCTGTATTGGATTATGTAATGTCATTGTGTATGAACAATGCTATACCAGTAACACGACAAAATTTTTATTCCTCTTCTAAATCATAAGATTGTTATAGAAATTTCGGTGAAGTCACACAAAGCCATTTTTCAAATGGACGTATTCCAATCGCTGTTGCCTTCTAGCATTACGCTGGCTATCAATCCACCTGAGTTCAGATGTTACACGAAGTCCAAAGTGAAGTTTGGTATTTAGGTTCTTAAGCATAGAAAAATACTTGCTAGACTGATTCCGGATAAAAAGGACTCGAGTCCATCACATAGCCGTCCCATGTATTACCATAAATATGATTTAAAATCGCCAAGGCCAAATTTGAGGTTGAATTTTTCAGAATATTGTAGAAACACTATCAAAATTGTAAATTCTTCAAAAGACCACATTTTTCACATTCACTGGTTATGATGAGAGGCTTTATAACAACATCAACTTGATGATTATTGCATTGTAAATTGGATGATGAAGCAAACGGCAATACTAATAATTCTAATAATTTTACCTCGCTTATTATTGGGCATTACTAAGCATACCAAATCCAGAAGACAAGTGTCTGTGCTGTTGGTAAATTCGTCCAAGGACGCCACATTAGAAGTTGCTCCAGTAGATGATCCTCAAAGTAAAGGAAATATAAACATAAAAAAGCAGCACTATAAATTTGCCGGCAAGCGTTCTTTCAAACTTAGTGTACTAGCATGACTAATTTAACGACACTCGAATATCAGCTACCCGAAATTTGGTTCGCAAAATGTTCCTGTCTTTTCGTAGTGACATTTTGCAACAATTAACTAACTAGCTTTATAAGGCAGGTGATAATGTATGTCGGGCGGCACTCATTCGCACCGGCAAAGTTGTCTCGACTAATACATTTATCAAGGTGGTAAAATTTTCTCTGTTATGGAACTAAACTAAATTTAAATCCCAAGTTAATTTAGTCTCTGGTAGTCATCGAAGGTTGACTCAGCTGGAACAGGCTCGATGCCATGTGTAGTGGAGGCCGACTATTCCATTGACCCCCATGAATAATTTTATCCAGCTCGCAAACTGTAAGCTCCAAACGTACCTATTCCATTTCTTAAAATGTGCGATGGGAAACAATTTTGTAGCCACTACTTAAATATATATTGAGTTGGCTTTTAATTCGTGTCATCGGGGACTTTTCATGAAGTTAACTCCGTTAACGCTTGAGTATTCATTCTTGTAAGAGATTGTATTGTCCAATTGTCCCAATTTCTTGATCAAATGTCTGGTGGGTATAGGGCTTAATGCCAGCTCCTACTGTTGAGTCTCAAGTAAGCACCAAATTTCTGTGCATGTTCATCGTTACATCCTTCTGGACCCATTTTAAAATAATGCTACTTGGTACGCTCCATCTAATACACGTATGCATATATATATTCGTGACTGCATAGAAATTGTGTAGCCGACATTTCCAGTCAAGTTCAATGTATGAGAGACTGCTAGAGGTGAGAGCCGTATATCTAAATTTGATTTCCATATATATTTAATGCGGTTTGATTCTCGATAGTCAGTTTGCCGTCGTACTCTGATGATGATCATGGAAGGTCGAAACGCGTCAGTGCGTTGCGGCTGGCGGTAGTTTTGTTATGTTGTTCGACGACTGGTTAAATACAATTAGATTGGTGTTTACTTCAAGCTCGCAAACTTGATTTAAAGCATTGTTACCACCCGCGCAATCAATTATTGTTAAATATACATTACCAGTCTGTTGTTCATTGCAGATCCGGCTACCTAGCAATGAATAATTACGAAATAAGTTGCTTTATGACCTAGAGCCTAATTATGATTCTTGTATTGCCCAAATCGCCGTACAAATTTTGCTGGAATAAAAACAAAATCTTGCAAGAAATTTTCTTTTAACATATAAGAAAGTGAGTGTTATTTAAAAAACAATGTATTTAAAAGATTCATTTTATGGTTCATTAACATTATGGATAAATATTGATCTGCATATTAGCAACTCACACACTCAATAGCAAAAACAACAAATGTAACAGATTTGAAATTTTCTGCAGTAGCCTATCATTTAGGAACACGTAGAAATCTTTATTACAAACTGTTAACAATGCGCGCGCAAAGCAATTTTGAACAAAATTGTCTTTAGTTAAAATTATTTCCTTAATTTTTTTAATTTATGAATGAAATATTATATATACTTCTCTTGCAGCAATAACCGACAAGTACCAAATATATTTTATTCGTAAAAATTGAATAACGTGTTAAACTAGACCTTCCAACTAGTGTATTTGAAATACATTTAGATTTCTAGCAAGTAAAATGGCCAGTTTATACACCTATAGGGCTTTATATACGACAATTCAATATTGATTCTAAATTGAATGCGATAGAGCATTTAATCAAATGCCAATTGGGTTAATTCATCGATTTTAATTATTGATTTTTATGGTAATTATCTCGAATAAACCGTTAAGACGAAATTAGTGTATTTCATCTCATTTTTATCCAATCATCATCATAAAGATCATTTAAGCAGAATAACTATTTTAGTATTATTGCAATTTTATGTGATTTAATACTTACTCAAACTTCCTTTCACTCTTTCTCTCTCTCACGCACAGAAATCGAAGGATATCCGCTAATGAGGATGTGGTTGGATAGATAGCAATGAATTGAGGCAGACGTACAGTTAAATAAGAAAAACTTTGAGCAAGAGATGTGTGTGATAATTTGGGAAATATTTCGTTATTTTCCCGCAATTTTCACGCGTCTTATAATAGCCGAACTAGTCATCCGGAAGAAAATACTCAATAGAAATCACTTGAAAATGTCTATTATCTTCGCACCTAATTTAAGAAATCGTAAAGTTTGCGTCAAAACGAGTTTAAATGAAAGATCTATTAAATTTTCTATTGATTTATGCAGCTGATCAGATATATAATGCGATTACAGTCAAACGAGGTCCAAGAATTTTGCAAATTAAACGATCAATGATTGCGCTATTGTAGATAACAATATTTTAAATCAAGTTTGTGAGGTTTATATAAACAACAATCCTATTTTTCTTGTGCGGAACAATTGATAGCACTCTTAGGTCGGTAAAATCTTGAATTTTGATCATTTTCAGGTGCTCTGATTATTAGCCAATAATCAGAGCACCTGAAAATGATTAACATTCAAGATTTAACCGACCTAAGAGTGCTATCAATTGTCCCGCACAATAAAAATGCGGTCAAATCCACAGCAAGAAGGACAGCACTGCGCAAAGAGATCCATCATTTAATCCTATTTTTGTTAACAAGTGGCACAGCATATCAAAATTACCGTAAGTCACACGTACTATTACTTTAATCAAAGTTGCGATCTTGATGTGAAAACCTGACCCATTATGTACATACATTTGTCAGCATAAACTAAGTATTGTATAGTGTAGAATAAGAAATTCATCCAGTAGACCGGTTTCGTCCTTAGTAGGAACTCGTCACGTACTGTCCAGAATTTGCCGCAGATAGGGCTCGAGCTTGACTTAATGACGCGTTTTGATCTTGCATTATTATTATTTGAGCATAACTGCCCACAGTCTAAGTCGGATCAAACCGAAGTGCATTGCACTGGACTGATAAAAACAATTATCACAATATGCGCAATTGTATTACTTGTATGTCTGTGATGAAAGCTACAATATGTTAAATTAGAGACTACATAGAAATTGTGCAGCTGAAATTTACAGTAAAATATATATGAGTTCCTCGTTTGAATGGTAAATTTTTGGCACCGCTTTCGGTTTATGCCTGATTTTACCGACTTTCATGCCAAATCAATACAAACTAGTATGAAGAGTTGTAAAGCGTAAATGATACTCTATCATGTGTATTATAAATTATCCATGATAAGGAGAAACTTGAAACAGGTCAAAATATGTTTCAGGTAAGGAAACTATAATTTGCTATTCAAATCAAAATACACATGTATTGATAGATGAAGTTACGTGCTGGAGCATTTAATGGCTTTCTTGTGTATAACTGATTATGCCAATATTTGGGTTGCCTACGGTACATACATAGATCTGGTCAGAGTTTATTTGCAGAATGCGAATAACATTTTCCAAATGATATCGTTATTAAGGTTAAATTTACTCGATAATTCTAAATAATATGGAAATAAACCTGATAATTTTTCCGACTAACAAGTTCATCTTTTTATTTACAAAATTTTTGAGCCATTTCCGAATATGATATTGCGCGTGATAGGGAGGTCTAAAAAGCGAATCCAATGTGCTACTAACTGCCTTATTTAACCGGAACGTTCAATCAAGAAATGAATTTAACAATAATTGATTGCGCGGGTGGTGGTAAAAATTATTTAAATCAAGTTTGCGAGCTTGAAGTAAACACCAATCCCATTGTTGTTCGACGACTGGTTAAATAAAATGGGATTGGTGTTTACTTCAAGCTCTCTAACTTGATTTAAATAAAAGAAATGAATTTGTAAAGTGAAATAAGACTTCAGTGATAGACTATAGCAAAATATGTGAGATTAGTTCTTGAGCGTGCAGTAGCAATATTACATTTATTTATAATAAAATTTCAAATAAACCAAAAAAATAATATTACAAATCACTTATTTTTTCAAGTAAAAATCTCAGATTCTTAAATAATTTCAACACATTTAAAAAAAATGTTTGCCGTCTTACATAAGAGAGGGAAACGTTATGCTAAAATAATTAACAGTCTAAAAGGCACGTGGAATAACATCTAGAAGCGTGAGTTTGTGGTCCAACATAAATGTGCGTCCTAGTTTTGTACAGGCAATAAATAAATCGAAACCGTTAAATAAACGCTTTGTGTTACACTAGAAATGTCTATAAACGAACGAAATGTGTGGACAGACTTTCAAGAAAATTTTAAACCACGAAATCAAAATTGAGCACATTCTTTCATTAATTTCATATTTCCTTGCACTGCATCAGACAAGTGTTGTGACCCCTGAGTTTTATGAAGCTCGTGGTGGTAATAATAATAATAATAATTTTGATTATAATAATAATGATGATGATGTAGACATAGAGAATAAAATCTTTGAATGATTATGGACAAGTTAGTATATACGAAACTAGTATATGCAGATAAATATTATCATTTGTGCGACTTGCTTCTGTCTATAATTCCACAACGATACTATGGAATATGAACATAATAATGAACATAATTCACTCAGACCACCCACTGTTCAATATTGCAAATACTTAAACAATTTCTTCAGACGATCCGAAAAACTAAAATTTCACTTTTTCTAACAGTGTTTAATCATTTTTTTGCTGAATGAATCAATCAGTTAACATTACGGACAATGTCGTTTTCCAATCTTCGACTAGTGAATTAAACAAACACTAAAAGCTTAATCAATTGAGTGTCAAACACACACAGAGAATTAAGACAGGAAAACGGGCAATGAAAAATTAAGAAGCATGAAACAATTTGAAGGAGCTGACGTAATCAATATTCATCTACACAAATTACGGATACACAGAAAACCAGAAACTATGTTGATGAAAACCTTGATTACATAGGATCCCGCTGCGAAAATGTGTCGCCAGGACCACTTTAACAAGCCAGACGAAACAACGTTCTTTTATCTGAACACCAGCTGTCCCGGTTAGTGTCATAACAGTACCTAAATACATTTCCAAATAATGCTATAAAAAATGTTACATATTTCACAAATCCTTTATAGCTTCTTTGCAAATTTACGAATAATTTCAATCAATTACGGTTTAAGCGTACCGTTATTGCAGCTCGAAAATAACAATAATCACCTGAAAACTTATCATTACGCTTTAATTTACTTGAAATATTGTCATGAGCTAAAACAATAAGAGTAAAAATTATTTAAAAGAGAAGGTTAACAGGTTCCCCGAAAATGGAATTCTGTTAGACAGTTAGTAAGATAGCTAATTATTCAATGTGCCAGTTCCATTCTTAGTTAACCAAATATTTTAAAAGAAATAAATTGTTGCCCTAATGGGTATTGCTAAATATTTGACCTGTATTGTGACCAATACTGATAGTTCACAATTCCTCATTTTAGCAGATATATTTCGGTTATTTCAAATATTCGTCTATAATGGATGTTTGATTTTCCATTTCTAAATAATCACCAATTAAATATTTTATTATATCACATAAACAAAAAAGAGTTTTGTGAGTTATTCAAAGTAAATGTTTTCTCCATCTGGGTCATCACTGTAACCAAACAGATAACTGATAGAAGCAGATCAGAGCAAAATGAATGTATGAACTAATAAGCATCATTTCCTATGTTATAAAAATGTAGGCTAGCTACTGCTCAAGAAATCTCACCTTAATCAAGGCACAAATGAACTATAGAAAAGCGTAATTCAATATTTGTTTTACATAACCGAAGGTACAAGCGTGCATTATACCTCGACGTCATCAATCGATGAAATATAATGCAGTCCATCACTGTTAAATGTCGCACAGGTCAAACAAGCAAGTCCGATTATGTAAATGAAATTTGCACGCATGAGATAAAAAACCAATTCACTCATAGATACGTTAAATAGTATAAAATAATAACGGCATAAGGTAGCAAAGGCAATTCTTTTTCGTCTATTTGGAACTAGTAAAGTACTGTTAATAAAATTTATTTAAAACAATTTTGCGAGCTTGACTTTAATAATTGTAATAACCACCCGCGAAATCAATGATTGTTTAACCACGTAAACCAAAACAATATTTTAACTTAAGTGGTGTTGGATTTTCACATATGTATTGTTTTAAAAACTTCGCAATGGTCCTATGATTCAATTAATTAAAACGCAAAAAATCATAATCAGTTAAAATCGGTTATAAATATAGATTATATATAAATATATATATACATATTATATATATAAATTGTAACGATTTAGGAACAATTAAAAATTAAGGGTAAAAAACGAATATGATTAGAACCAAAATACACAACTAACTTTACTTGATAGAACAAGGTAAAGATTTGAAATAAGTCAATTAAAATCCACTTAGCTGAGGCTTAGCAATTTTGAATGCAGACCAAAACTCGAGAAAATTAACAAGGCCATCTACAAATTCAGAGTTTACAATACTTCATACCAACTCTCGATATCTCTCTACGCTATTTTTTATGGAATATTACTTTGCTATTTCGCAATTTTGATTAATTGGTCGATGTCCCAATTGTATTGTATCTATCTAAACATCTATCTGTATATTTTTCTGTGTATATGTTATGCGACCTATCTATATAAATATGTGCATCAAACTATCTCTCTTCATATATATATATATATATATATATATATATATATATGCATATATAGACCATGCTTATCGTGAATATTTTCCAGTAAATGTTAAACGAGGACATTCGTTTGTGCTTCATTGCACTTAGTGTCAACACTCCATATTCAAAAACGTTACATATTTAAACGGGGTTTACAAATGTGAGTATATTATTTGCCATTCAAAAAGAGATCCATTACGTCCACCACCACTTCGGGACCGCATATAATTATTATATATGGCGCGTCTATATAACAATCGATAAACGTAACAACGAAGCAATTTCCTTTTCTACAGTTAGTATTAACTTTTTCATTACCAGCATCATAAATATTTTCGATTTTATTGATACTTTAAAACTCATTTTGTACCAATGAAATAATTTTAAAAATGATGCACATTATTTTGTTTTCTTTTATTACTGTTGTTCTTGTTATTACTACAACAACAACTTAAACTAAAATCATCAATTAATATTATCATCATCAATAATAATGTAATAATAATAACAATCAATAATTAATAATAATAATCAATGAATAATAATGGAATCATCATCATCATCAATAATAATAATAATAATACCATTAACATTGGTCATCATCATCAATCAAATCAATAATAATTATTTTTATTACATTGTTATTATTTTTAAATAAAAAATATAAAT
Source organism: Eudiplozoon nipponicum (assembly GCA_029291075.1). Classification (NCBI taxonomy): domain Eukaryota; kingdom Metazoa; phylum Platyhelminthes; class Monogenea; order Mazocraeidea; family Diplozoidae; genus Eudiplozoon; species Eudiplozoon nipponicum. The sequence goes on from JAQBSW010007115.1 coordinate 35,839, forward strand.
CTCTAGCACAAAACGTCAAATTAATGCTTCTTCGACATAATATCCTAGGTATTCAACCAAGCATTCTTCCGATTCGACGACTATGCAAAAGCCGGAAACATTTACCATTTTACAAATCTCCCAGTCTGCATCTATGTATTTATTAAACTATTGACGCTTTCTTGTTCTTGCTTGCTTGAATTTGCACAGTGTAATTTAGTAATGTGTTCTAAACGTAGGAACGCTACTATAATATTAGACTGCTTTTACGCCGAACAGTAGCCAGAAATTTCATAGAAATATGTAGGGCATGTGTAGCTAAGTTTGGCTATTTAATGCTGCTTTGATGATGCGCCTCTTTAAACATTGGCCTCAAAAAAAGCGTGAAAGCATTTCCCCCCTCATTTTCCTCACATCCCTGCCTCCATTTGTTTTTGTACAAGTTACTATGCCGCATGAATTGGAAATAAACCCATAAAATACTGGTAATAATGAAAAGATCAGATCGCGCAACAAACAATAGATTCTGCATTGGTATATATATATATATATATATATATATATATATATATATATATATATATATATGAAATCCAAAAAGTTTATTATTGTCATTTGACAATGAATAGAGCCACATAAAAATAATCAATATTTCTTATGAATTCAGTTAGGAATTATCACACGATAGATTAATTTTTCGATTTTTGTTTTGTGAAATTACCGAGAATGTGGGTATTATTCGTAGTCACATCCATATCTTTAGTATGTTTGAAATTAAATTGTCTCGACCGACCTTACAACATGTACTTAAATCTGCTGAGAAAGCGAAGTGCTGTGTTTTATTGGGTTTCCTGAAAATGGTTCTTGTAAGGACATATCGAAATCTCGCCAGATCATCAAAATTAGGTCAAACCTTATTTCCAATGGTTAAAACAACTTTCAGAATTAACCGCGATCCATGGAATAGTTTTCTGCCAGGTTCCATACATTGCCAGTTTGTGCAGAATAGAAGAGTACCATAAGGCTCGAACTAACATAATATATTGCCTTGTCTTAATCATCGGCTGTGTATTGGTGGATGTGCTCAGCACTGACATCATAATATATCAAGAAAATGTATCAATTTTGATATAAAACTTTTTGATCATAACAAGGATCACATAAATACACCATCACTTTCAATTTTATATATTATAACTTGTTTTCTGCTAGTACTTCTACAATCTTGTTAGTCTATTTTAACCGCTGTCCCTTGGGTGTTCGGCAATCTGATGTAGGAACTACTGAAATAGAATATATCTGCCTGTACGTATGGTAAGAACAATCTTTAATATAATAATTTCTAAAATAACATATAAATGCAAGTTTGTAAATTTGATAAAATGCTCCGGCTTGCATTATGGTAGATTGTTAGCCATGAGAAAAAGATGATTATCTTACGCTAGGTATATTCTCCGAGGTACAGACACCATCCTGAATCAGTCGATCTCTAATCTCCCAGGCGAATATTGACGGGCATTCTCTTTTATATTGTGCAACTTTGTACACTACACTGGCGGTGGCCACTCTTGGCTTACTGCCTCCAATCGCTTTCGGACGAATACTCCCAGTTTCGTAGTACCGACAGAGAATTTTTGAAACACAACCGTTGGAAACTTGTAGAATGCGTGAAATATCACAAGGCCGGGCCCCGGAATGGGCCAGTTCAATAATTCGCTGCCTTGTGGTGTCCGGCAACGGACGCCCATTGACAAACATACCGCCTAGTTGATTGACGCCAGAATGGCCTTCTACTGTTGAGAAGAATAAGAAAAAAATATATATAATTTTTATGAGTTATTATAATTGTATAAATTAATTTTTATTATTTATGTTTCCCCACTTTAAACAATATATATATATATATATATATATATATATATATATATATATATATATATATATATATATATATATATATATACATAGAGAGAGAGAGTTAATATAATGTTTTTTTTTAATTTCAAATGTATAATTCAGATTTCGCTTAGTATCATAAAATATTTTTCATCAAGGAAATGTCGTACTTGCTTTATCACGTTATTCCTAATACTTGTGATGAATTTTTGACCGATAAAGTACACCGAAATATGTATCACAAATGTTTCTAAAAAACAATGAACTGGGAAAGATCCTGTGTAATTCTCACTTTGCGTTTAATTCTGCTTCTCATTGCCAAGCAAACATAATTCAAAACCTCAACATCACAATTATATATATATATATATATATATATATATATATATATATATATATATATATATATATAATTTTGCGTTATGCACATCTAGTTTAAGTAGGCAATAAAAAGGAAAAATTCAGTTTTCTATTTCATTAAATTTACTTGTTTTATTATTTCTGCCCGATGCCGTCACCCGTGACATAGGTCCCCCTTCACAAGCAGAACGTGCGAATGTATTTTGCGATCTGTATTGTGTTTCTGGGGCAAAAAATTCGCTATGGTAATAAGGCCACACGAGGTGTCGCATTAATAAGCTAGTGAGAGTGCAACTTTATTTTCTATTCTTTTTATTAGTAAAGACAAATGGATACACCAGCATCTTTTTTACTAGCAATGATCCAGCACCTAATTAGGTATGAATGTGTGATTCGTCTAGTTTCCCTTTTGTGCAATAAAGAAATGTTGAACTTCAATAACCTGGATGAAGTATGCATGCATAAAAGTTGTTTACTTTGACTAGACGCCATGCATACTATACTATTTTCCCAAGACTGCCGCGAGTTTTTTTTTGGCTTTCAATTTTGGCTATGCTGATTATTTAAAAAAAATAAAACTCAAATCAAGCCGAAACACCGCTAAGATTTCTCTAGGGAAATCTTTTAATGCACCAACTTAGGATAATTTATTCGCTTCAGATTGTTAGTCTGGTTCGCGATTATACGCTGTTGGTTCTGTGATTTTTTAATAATTCTTTTATGTTTTAATTTAATTCACAAAAATAGTAAACAAATATCAGGTGAACTTGGTATGATTTAACCCTAGTTTATTATCTACGCAAAAATTACAATTTGAAATCTTTCACCTACATTACTGTGTACCAACTTTTAAGAAGCTGAGGTTCAGTACTCTAAATTAATTCACCGAAATTGCACCTGACGCAAATGTTAGCTGTATTCTCTCATGAAATTCAATTAATGTGTTTTAGCTATGAAACGTTGTTGCTGACGGAAAATTTTTGCAACAAATTTCCTCTTACGTAATTTTACAAGACAGAGTATTTTGAGCTAAGCATGGAAGGGATCAGGTTAACAAACTATCACATGGCGTTCACATGGTCCTGTGTGCAGCGACATTTTGCATTTTGTTGAAATAAAAAAAGATCATCCATAACAGTCAGGTTTGAATTAAAACTAATTGTGTTGATTACACGACAGGGTAAAAAAGTTTGAACACCAGCTGGGCAAAAATTTAACAATAATCTTGAGGCTAAAAAATCTTACTGGCTTACAGGTATCATGTTTTATTAAGTTTCCTATGGTTACAAATTTAAGGCGGAAGTCTTGTTTGTTGCTAAGTTAATGTGAAACCATTAAAAGCTGTCAACTCGTAACCATTAAATCTGACCTAATGAAAATAAAGTGTAATTTCGTTCAAAATATTAGGCATTCTTAAATTTTAATTATCATACATCGCACATTTAAACACAATAATGCGTATATATATATATATATATATATATATATATATATATATATATATATATATATATGTTTATTTGTGTCTCTGTGTATGGCTCTATATTGATCTATTTATATATCAGTCTATCTATAAGTCTACTATATATATATATATATATATATATATATATAGATTTATCTGTCTGTGAATCTATCTGTCTAAACATTTAGGATAATGTATTTTGCTACATTTGGACAAGAGCCAAATGTAGCAGTAGAATTATCATTATTTCATAGATGATTCTGGCTGGCCCGTAACTCAAGTTCACTTTGCATTTTTAATTTATTTGTTTATGCTCAGTTAGTTATTAAGCTAAAAAAGGTATTAGCTCGACGAATAACAAAACAAGTAGCTAAGCCGGGATCGCTACTCACGTAGTTCTGCTTGCAAAATGCCGAAAGAGCTCTATCCTGTGAACCGGACTTACACCCCTTTTCCTACCCTCGAGCAGTCTCTTTCACGCTTCTTGGTCTTGACCCTACTGATTTTATTGCTTCAGCGTGAGAAATCCTTTTCGATTATGCCTGTTTCCTAGTAAATCCGAGTAGTGATCATTTCCAGTGCTCCTAGTGAAACAATGAGGTGATTTGTATATTTAATGTGCTCAACGTACAGAAAAATCACAAATATATAACTGAAAAAGGTAGAAGTCCCATAAAAATGAAATGACTTGGTGTTTAAGCTTCAAAATTTGTAGTTAGTCCAGCGCCTGACCAAATAAACCCGCTTGGGAACTGTTTTAAGCATGAGAAATTCGCAAGTTAAGTAACCTACACCACGCTAGTATACGATGTACAGGTATTTGTACATGAAACCACATGCGGAAAAAAAGTTATTGTGGTTGTAAAAATGACTACCGTACTAGGGTTAGGTAGGAAAAAATGTCATTCTGTGGTTTTAAAAGATACGCCTATAAACTTATATTTTTAGATGTTAAAAATACCAATACTACGTACGAGTGCTTTCAAATATTTTTAAAACCTAGTTTTATACTCAAATTAAGCTAGTTGATATATTTCATGTCAATCTCACTTGCTTTGAGTTATACACCACATTTTAAATTGCGGTATTACATTTATTCAAGTTTATTTTCAATAAAGGTCCACGTCATATATGGAGACCCAAATTAGAGTTATTGCTTATTGTATAGGTAATGAGTTTTTGTGCGAATAATTATTAAATAAATTCACTTTTCAAAAAGTTATTAGATGAAGAACCAGATATTATAGTCGTGTCAGAAATAAATAAATAAAATTTTTCAGTGGTTAAAGCATCTGATTCTGAAGCAGAAGCGCCTAGGTTCGAGCCCTGTTCACGGCAAATTATGAATAATACGTGATGAAAAAATCAGTGCACCTGATAACGTAAAGGATTCAAGATTTTACCGACCTTCGAGTGGTATCAATTGACCAGCATAAGAAAATGGCGGCTAAAATACAATACTGGATGCATTGACTTTTAGAAACTATACAATACTGAGATTATACTGTCAATTGTAAGGGCATAATGGGTCAGGTGTTTGTTTTAAGAACGTAACCTTGATTAAAGTAATAGTTAACACCACCCGCGCTCCTAGCCCACTATTTATTTTTAAACGAACACTGGTTGCGCGGGCGGTGATAACATTTACAAGAATCAAGATTGCGAACTTGATATAAACACCTGAACCCATCAAATAATTTTATTTGCCAGTATAAACTAAGAATTCTATAATCCAGGGAAGGCAATTCCTCCAGTAGACTGGTTTCGTCCTTTTTGGGAACTCATCACGTACTGTCCTCGGCAAATTCTGGCCAGTATGTGATGAGTTCTCAATACGGACTATTTATTTTGTCAAAAAATTTGACAGCTTTGCGGTGCAATTTTGTGTATGTAAATGTATACGAGCATTTTTAAGGCTAATTTCACATAAAGCTCTTGGCAATTTGACTTAAAATCCAACTTACTATAAGTAACATTTTCAAACTCTGTGAAGATCACCAAAATTATGACTTTGGGGCCAACTGCAAATAAAAACCCTTCTAAACGCATGATATTTCAGCAAAGTCGTGTACTTTAGCTTGTCTGGAATCAGTTATCACATTTACGTTGTAATCATGTTACTGTAATTTATATATATATATATATATATATAGTATATAGTATATATATATATATATATATATATATATATATATATATATATATATATATATATATATGCTGTATCCTTTGGTTCCCCCAAAGTTATTTTATCCTGCCTTTCACAAAACAAGTTTTTATAATAGGATAAATGGTAATGGCAGTTATAAATTTTAAAATCTAAAAGAAAATTTACATGTTCACGTATAAAAAAGACAGCTTTACAGAAGAATATTAGCCGTCGTTAGAAGCAAAAAACCGTAAAATTTATTAATCAACGCAGCAAGCAAACTACTAATTGTGGCATATCACTCTGGGTAGTACACACCATGGATACAAATTAAAGTTCACTTGCATAGGTCATCCTAACTTGTTGTGGATGCAAAACATTTTCAGACGACGATTGTGTGTAAGGTTTTCAAAGTAACTTAGTGAGTATTAGTGTGTTCGCTGGGGAAGGGGGTTAAATACACTTGACACTCGACCATTTTGTATACCGAGTGTAGGTTATCAGAAAAGAGAGCGAAAATTTGTTATATTGCGCTAACTTGACAACGCGACTTGAAACCGCGATCAAGGTCAAGTAATGTTAGCAGAATCTGGAAATCTGAGCCGGATTGCGGTGTGTAAAAGTTTCGGCGTGTAACCTTTGAGATTCTCTTTTAATGTCTTCTAAATCGGATTAGTACATTTATACTGATAGCAAAATGAGCCCACTTTTTTTTATTCCTTCTTAGTTTTTCATTTGTTGCTAATTGGTTGTGGCTATAAAATCTAACGACAATAAAGTTCATTTTTAAATGAAACCGATAATTTCGAATAAATCAAGATGACCAATTTTACGGTAGCAACAGTCCAGTATCAATTTATTTCTGTCGACAATTTCATGTAATTCGGATTCGTATTTAACACCTAGTAATATACACACGACGTTAATGATTTGTATGCTCTGTTCCCGAAAATCACTTGAGTCAGAACGATAACATTTAGCAGCATACTCTACATCCATAAAATTGTTCAAATTCATTAATTTACAATAGGTTAATGAATGACAATTTGACTTATTACATATAAGTGCAACGCTAAGTCAATTTTGGTTTACTAATTTGTCATCATCTTACAAAATAAATATCACAAACAGCTTCATTTGTTATTCACCGCGCGGTGATAAGTATATACGTAATCAAGTTGAAAACGGTGCAAAGTTATGCAAAGATGGTTCGCGAATGATAGAAGTTTGTGTCGTCAAACTACAAATCGTTATGGAAATCAAAGGCAGCAGACTGTGCAGTGGAGAGGAAATCTCGAGACTTGTGCTTATAGCAGATTAAATTAATTTAATCTTAAAAATGTATAAATCCTATAATCAAATAATAACTACTTAAGTATAGAATTCTGTGTGGCATCGTTAGAAACGTCCAGATGCCCATCTGTAACCCAAGGCTAACAACTTGAAATGAAAATTAATCCAATTTCATCTAACCAGTTTTAAAACACAACACAATGACTGTATTTCACACGTATGGATGCGCCTTACCTTTTAGTTTCATCCTTATAGCACGATGGCAAACCGTCTAACAAGGCAGGATGGCTCAGTGGTTA
>JAQBSW010007116.1:0-43276 GCA_029291075.1 Eudiplozoon nipponicum
CAAATGTGCGAATTATTACGCTTAGAAAAAATGGGACGTCAGTTACCGTCCGAATTTTATGAACGCCTTTGCACGAAAGCTTCCAGGTTGAATATATCTAGTGATGTAGTCAACTCCATTTTTACAGCTGAGTTACCAGTTAGGCTCAGAACAACAATGGAAGTGTTTGACACAATGAACATAGATTGGCCGACAAAACTCAGAGGGTTAGACGGCGTGTATAAACAGCAAGAACCACAAGTACATGCTGTAATGGCAGATTCTGTAACGATGCAGCCAGTCAGGGCAGATACCGAAAACCACCTGACCACACAAGAAAGTTTGCGTTTCTTATGTAGGGAAGTTGCTAGCTTGCGTAGTGATGTCGCACAACTTCAGAGTCAGGTCCAGTATATTAGACGCCGAAGGAGTCACTCGCGTCAACGCTTCGAAGGGCCACGCGGATGGGGTAAGGCACAGGGCGAATATGGACGCAGTGCGAAGTGCCAAGATGAAAATTATAATTACCCGCGATTAGGTGGACCCAAATGGAAAGGAAGCACAAAACCGGTTGAGAGAAATCCGTCACCGGGAAAAGGGAAAAACCCCCACTAGTAGGAGCCGTAGGGGGGGTTCCATTGCAAAGGCTCCCAGATATGCCTTTAAAAGGCATACTCAAAGCAAAAGAGGCGACTAGTATAAATAGCACCCAGATAAAAGGCAAGAGAGTCCGATTCTCACTAAGCGGGGATCTTGAAAACATTGCCGGAGTGTCCAGCAACAAGTTCATTATTAAGGATGAATTATCTGGATTAGAATTTCTCATAGACACGGGTGCGGAGGTAAGCATAGTTAGGTCAGACGTGGTGGAAGCAGATTGCCCCACATTTGATTATCAACTATGGGCCGCGAATGGTAGTCCAATTGAAGTAAAAGGGATGAAAGAAATGTCGGTAACATTAGGCCAGAAATCTTCTTTCCTATGGAATTTTCTAGTAGCCGATGTCAAGGACCATATCATTGGCATGGATTTCTTGACACATTTCAAGCTGACATTAGACCCCAAGGCTAGGACTATCACAGAAGGCGTAGGGACATCAATAAATAATGAGTCTAACGTGTCGGCAGTTAGAACAGTCCTCTTACCTCGTCCAACAGTCGCACATGACTTTGCCGATATTATCGAGAAGCACCTAGCAGTGTTTCAACCTTTTAGTGCCAAAAGATAGGTTTGAAAATAGGAGTAGAACACCAGATAGAATTGGTAGCTCCGTTACCTTGTTCACCAAAGGCTCAACCATTGGCACAACACAAGCAACAAGTAGCTGTGTCAGAATTTCATCAATTGCGCGAAGAGGGGATTTGTAGAAGGTCAAATTCCAATTTTGCTTCCCCAATAGTGGTAGTTCCCAAACCTGAACCGGGTCAATGGAGGGTTTGTGGGAATTATCGTCTATTAAACTCAGTGACAAAGGGTGATTCTTATCCTCTCCCTAACCAGAGTACTTTGCTCCGAGATATAATGGGATATGAGGTTTATTCAACTTTAGATCTCCAGAAAGCGTACTATCAGGTACCAATGGAAGAAAGTTCGATACCACTCACCGCAGTCAGATTTCCAGGAGGGGGATCGCATGAATTTCTTCGAATGCCTTTTGGTTTGAAAAACGCCAGTCAGACATTCCAGCGTTTGGCTGAAGAAATCCTTCAGAATTGTCCATTTGCGAGAGTATATATAGACGACATAATTATTTTTAGTCGCTCACGAGACGAACATCGCACGCATTTGGAAACGGTTTTGACCAGGCTGGAACAATATGGATTAGTGGTCAAACCTAATAAGAGTAATATCGGTTGCTCTTCAGTTAAATACCTTGGTCATATACTTTCCAAAGACGGAATTAAGCCTTTGGAAGATAAGGTCCAAGCCATTAAGGACGTAACTGAACCCAGAACTGTACGCCAGTTGCGAAGGTTCTTGGGCATGATCAGCTATTATCGTCGATTCATTCCAGGTCTAGCCGGAATTCTTGGATCGTTAACAAGCCATCTCACTCTTGAAAAGAGCACGATCAAGAAGTCTTGGCCTATCATCTTGAGTCAAGAAGACCGAGAAAATTTCCAAAAGGCCAAGGATATGTTAAGTGACGTAACCACATTAGCACCTGTAGATTGGGAAAAACCTTTCGAACTAATCACTGATGCCTCAGATGTTGCATTAGGGGCAGTGCTACAGCAAAGAGATCGGGACGTAGTAAAACCGATTGGGTTTTATAGCCGTAAGCTTACTGATCGAGAAAAACGTTATGATACGTTTGGCAAAGAGCTTCTAGCCGTGTATGCCGCAGTGTTACACTTCGAGCATTACTTAGATGGTCACAAGTTTAAGTTATTGACCGATCATAAGCCATTGATCAGCATACTTGGTAAAACAGCTAGGCTTAATTACTCTCGTAGAGTAAATTCCCAAATAACACGGTTAGCAGAGTTTGATTTCACTGTGTCTCATATTGCTGGTAAAGAGAATGTGGTTGCAGATGCACTAAGCCGACCGAATGAAGCTGATGTCGATACGATATTTCAAGGTCCTTTGAAAAGTTTAGAAGAATCAATGCACGATTTCGTTAGTCAAATCGAAGAAGCGCAAGGACTGGATCCCTTTACATTGGTATTGTCCAAAAGACCAGGATATGTGCGTAAGCTCATAAGTGGCAAGTGGTTGTTATGCGAAACATCTAGAAGTCAACCACGACCATATGTGCCATTGGAGTTACGGGCCAAGATTATCCAAGTATTACATAACATGGGTCATCCATCCATTAAAGCCACCATACGATTAATCAACGACAGATACGTATGGCCACATATGTCTAAAGATATACGGGTATGGGTAAGAGCCTGTACCAAGTGTCAAACGTGTAAGGTGTGGAGACATACCAGAACCGAGATAAAGAACATTGGAATACCAAATGGACGGTTCAGACACGTACACATAGACATTGTTGAGATGCCTGAAGTAAACGGAAACAAATACTTGCTGACTATGGTAGATAGATTTAGTCGTCAATTTGAAGTGGCGATTTTAAAAGACATGACAGCGCAAGAAGTTTTGTTCGCGTTTCTACATAATTGGATATCGCGTTATGGTGTTCCGGAAAAGGTCACTAGTGATCGCGGTAGTCAATTTATGTCAGAGCTTTTCGTAAGATCTCTCAACATCATGGGAATCACTATAATTCATACTAGCGCGTATAACCCACGAGCAAATGGGATGGTAGAAAGGCTACATCGTGAACTGAAAGCTGCATTAAGGTGTACTAGTGGAACAAGCTGGATACACGATCTTCCTATAGTACTACTCGCCATGCGCAACAGATATAGGGCACAATTAGGAACTTCCATTGCAGAATTAGTTTATGGAGAACCATTAAGGTTGCCTGGAGATCTTCTAATTGAAACTCCAAGTAGTCTTGATTGGGCTTCTAGTTATGTAGATTGGTTTGTAGGAGCACTTAGAGACAAGATGTGTCGTTTGGCCCCAACCAAAACTAGAAAACCTAAAACTAAATGCTATGTGTCCTCTGATTTAAAATCGGCATCGCATGTTTATATTACTAATGAGAATAGGAAAAACTGCCTAACACCATTTTACAAAGGACCATACAAGGTCAAGAGGATGACTGATAAGAATGTCATCATAGAAATAAATGGCATTGAGGATTGTGTTACGTTGGATCGCTGTATTCCCCAGTTTATCTGGATTGATGGTGTGACCGAATTAAAAGATGCGTTGAATGACCGTTCCATGGGCGAATCTGAGGTGTGCAATCCCATCTTGCAGACACATAATGAAATGCAGCAATTTGAAAAACCGTTGTCTAACTTATCAAAATCTTATTCTACTGAATCACAGCATGAAAATTATTTGTCGACACCAGATGACATTGAAGAACCAGCGAATGTTATATCGGGCGAGATGACGACGTCAGGGGCGCCAGTATGCACAAAACGATCTGGAAGAATACTACGTCAGCCGAAGAACGATGATTACATCTACTATTAGTCGTTCCTCTCTTTTTTTGAGAAGGTGGTGTGTGTAGAGGATGTTGAATCCTCCGCCTTATATAAAATGACCTTGAATGATAAATTTAAACCACCATAGCTGATTGTAACAACTTTATTTAAAAAGAATTTTTTCTTTTTATTTTCCAGAACATTCTTTGTTTAAAGACTTGATTTTTAAAATTGTGCGCTATTTTCAGTTTTTGAGTATCTCGCTTCCGGAGCTGGTTGTAGATTTTCGTTTGCTGCATTTTAACATTTCTCTCCATAATAAACGATTACAACATTATACAATATACATCTTTCAACACTTGCCTTGTGTTCTGATATAATATAACACTGAGGAGGAGTCTTGGAACAGGTAATTTATTTATTATTGTGGGTCACGTACACATCAAAGCAGATTATTGCTGAAGATATAGCTTTCCAACTTTCACCTTCCAAACGCCTAAAGTAAGTGTCAATTTGAGTACCATAATTCTTGATCATGAATGCCGATATTAAATTAGAAGATGTATTTCATTTAGGGCAGGACCTAATGGATTTAAATCTTATTGACACAGATAACAATGTAGGCAAAACAGACTCTACTGTGAATGTTAGGACTTCTAGCGAACTGGCATCTATGGGGCTTACAAATACCAATAGGTTAGGGGCCTCAACAAAATTTGGCGACCACGCCAGTCCAAGTATATTTAGTCTACCACAGTATAAGTCAGAGAAACATGCAAGTTGGGTAGGAGATGCCCAAATGATATTTGAGGCTTATTGTATTGTGAACCCTATGGAGAAATTTGTTGCAGCATGGATGGCATTGCCTGAGAATTTCCGAAATGCTTTGGAAAATTTCAGAGACAGAACTGTGAAAGAAAAGCCGTACAACGCATTTGAGTTATTAATGGCAGAAATTCAACAGAGATATCAGCCTGGAAGAACAGCGCAAATGTGCGAATTATTACGCTTAGAAAAAATGGGACGTCAGTTACCGTCCGAATTTTATGAACGCCTTTGCACGAAAGCTTCCAGGTTGAATATATCTAGTGATGTAGTCAACTCCATTTTTACAGCTGAGTTACCAGTTAGGCTCAGAACAACAATGGAAGTGTTTGACACAATGAACATAGATTGGCCGACAAAACTCAGAGGGTTAGACGGCGTGTATAAACAGCAAGAACCACAAGTACATGCTGTAATGGCAGATTCTGTAACGATGCAGCCAGTCAGGGCAGATACCGAAAACCACCTGACCACACAAGAAAGTTTGCGTTTCTTATGTAGGGAAGTTGCTAGCTTGCGTAGTGATGTCGCACAACTTCAGAGTCAGGTCCAGTATATTAGACGCCGAAGGAGTCACTCGCGTCAACGCTTCGAAGGGCCACGCGGATGGGGTAAGGCACAGGGCGAATATGGACGCAGTGCGAAGTGCCAAGATGAAAATTATAATTACCCGCGATTAGGTGGACCCAAATGGAAAGGAAGCACAAAACCGGTTGAGAGAAATCCGTCACCGGGAAAAGGGAAAAACCCCCACTAGTAGGAGCCGTAGGGGGGGTTCCATTGCAAAGGCTCCCAGATATGCCTTTAAAAGGCATACTCAAAGCAAAAGAGGCGACTAGTATAAATAGCACCCAGATAAAAGGCAAAAGAGTCCGATTCTCACTAAGCGGGGATCTTGAAAACATTGCCGGAGTGTCCAGCAACAAGTTCATTATTAAGGATGAATTATCTGGATTAGAATTTCTCATAGACACGGGTGCGGAGGTAAGCATAGTTAGGTCAGACGTGGTGGAAGCAGATTGCCCCACATTTGATTATCAACTATGGGCCGCGAATGGTAGTCCAATTGAAGTAAAAGGGATGAAAGAAATGTCGGTAAAATTAGGCCAGAAATCTTCTTTCCTATGGAATTTTCTAGTAGCCGATGTCAAGGACCATATCATTGGCATGGATTTCTTGACACATTTCAAGCTGGCATTAGACCCCAAGGCTAGGACTATCACAGAAGGCGTAGGGACATCAATAAATAATGAGTCTAACGTGTCGGCAGTTAGAACAGTCCTCTTACCTCGTCCATCAGTCGCACATGACTTTGCCGATATAATCGAGAAGCACCTAGCAGTGTTTCAACCTTTTAGTGCCAAAAGATAGGTTTGAAAATAGGAGTAGAACACCAGATAGAATTGGTAGCTCCGTTACCTTGTTCACCAAAGGCTCAACCATTGGCACAACACAAGCAACAAGTAGCTGTGTCAGAATTTCATCAATTGCGCGAAGAGGGGATTTGTAGAAGGTCAAATTCCAATTTTGCTTCCCCAATAGTGGTAGTTCCCAAACCTGAACCGGGTCAATGGAGGGTTTGTGGGAATTATCGTCTATTAAACTCAGTGACAAAGGGTGATTCTTATCCTCTCCCTAACCAGAGTACTTTGCTCCGAGATATAATGGGATATGAGGTTTATTCAACTTTAGATCTCCAGAAAGCGTACTATCAAGTACCAATGGAAGAAAGTTCGATACCACTCACCGCAGTCAGATTTCCAGGAGGGGGATCGCATGAATTTCTTCGAATGCCTTTTGGTTTGAAAAACGCCAGTCAGACATTCCAGCGTTTGGCTGAAGAAATCCTTCAGAATTGTCCATTTGCGAGAGTATATATAGATGACATAATAATTTTTAGTCGCTCACGAGACGAACATCGCACGCATTTGGAAACGGTTTTGACCAGGCTGGAACAATATGGATTAGTGGTCAAACCTAATAAGAGTAATATTGGTTGCTCTTCAGTTAAATACCTTGGTCATATACTTTCCAAAGACGGAATTAAGCCTTTGGAAGATAAGGTCCAAGCCATTAAGGACGTAACTGAACCCAGAACTGTACGCCAGTTGCGAAGGTTCTTGGGCATGATCAGCTATTATCGTCGATTCATTCCAGGTCTAGCCGGAATTCTTGGATCGTTAACAAGCCATCTCACTCTTGAAAAGAGCACGATCAAGAAGTCTTGGCCTATCATCTTGAGTCAAGAAGACCGAGAAAATTTCCAAAAGGCCAAGGATATGTTAAGTGACGTAACCACATTAGCACCTGTAGATTGGGAAAAACCTTTCGAACTAATCACTGATGCCTCAGATGTTGCATTAGGGGCAGTGCTACAGCAAAGAGATCGGGACGTAGTAAAACCGATTGGGTTTTATAGCCGTAAGCTTACTGATCGAGAAAAACGTTATGATACGTTTGGCAAAGAGCTTCTAGCCGTGTATGCCGCAGTGTTACACTTCGAGCATTACTTAGATGGTCACAAGTTTAAGTTATTGACCGATCATAAGCCATTGATCAGCATACTTGGTAAGACAGCTAGGCTTAATTACTCTCGTAGAGTAAATTCCCAAATAACACGGTTAGCAGAGTTTGATTTCACTGTGTCTCATATTGCTGGTAAAGAGAATGTGGTTGCAGATGCACTAAGCCGACCGAATGAAGCTGATGTCGATACGATATTTCAAGGTCCTTTGAAAAGTTTAGAAGAATCAATGCACGATTTCGTTAGTCAAATCGAGGAAGCGCAAGGACTGGATCCCTTTACATTGGTATTGTCCAAAAGACCAGGATATGTGCGTAAGCTCATAAGTGGCAAGTGGTTGTTATGCGAAACATCTAGAAGTCAACCACGACCATATGTGCCATTGGAGTTACGGGCCAAGATTATCCAAGTATTACATAACATGGGTCATCCATCCATTAAAGCCACCATTCGATTAATCAACGACAGATACGTATGGCCGCACATGTCTAAAGATATACGGGTATGGGTAAGAGCCTGTGCCAAGTGTCAAACGTGTAAGGTGTGGAGACATACCAGAACCGAGATAAAGAACATTGGAATACCAAATGGACGGTTCAGACACGTACACATAGACATTGTTGAGATGCCTGAAGTAAACGGAAATAAATACTTGCTGACTATGGTAGATAGATTTAGTCGTCAATTTGAAGTGGCGATTTTAAAAGACATGACAGCACAAGAAGTTTTGTTCGCGTTTCTACATAATTGGATATCGCGTTATGGTGTTCCGGAAAAGGTCACTAGTGATCGTGGTAGTCAATTTATGTCAGAGCTTTTCGTAAGATCTCTCAACATCATGGGAACCACTATAATTCATACTAGCGCGTATAACCCACGAGCAAATGGGATGGTAGAAAGGCTACATCGTGAACTGAAAGCTGCATTAAGGTGTACTAGTGGAACAAGCTGGATACACGATCTTCCTATAGTACTACTCGCCATGCGCAACAGATATAGGGCACAATTAGGAACTTCCATTGCAGAATTAGTTTATGGAGAACCATTAAGGTTGCCTGGAGATCTTCTAATTGAAACTCCAAGTAGTCTTGATTGGGCTTCTAGTTATGTAGATTGGTTTGTAGGAGCACTTAGAGACAAGATGTGTCGTTTGGCCCCAACCAAAACTAGAAAACCTAAAACTAAATGCTATGTGTCCTCTGATTTAAAATCGGCATCGCATGTTTATATTACTAATGAGAATAGGAAGAACTGCCTAACACCATTTTACAAAGGACCATACAAGGTCAAGAGGATGACTGATAAGAATGTCATCATAGAAATAAATGGCATTGAGGATTGTGTTACGTTGGATCGCTGTATTCCCCAGTTTATCTGGATTGACGGTGTGACCGAATTAAAAGATGCGTTGAATGACCGTTCCATGGGCGAATCTGAGGTGTGCAATCCCATCTTGCAGACACATAATGAAATGCAGCAATTGGAAAACCGTTGTCTAACATATCAAAATCTTATTCTACTGAATCACAGCATGAAAATTATTTGTCGACACCAGATGATATTGAAGAACCAGCGAATGTTATATCGGGCGAGATGACGACGTCAGGGGCGCCAGTATGCACAAAACGATCTGGAAGAATACTACGTCAGCCGAAGAACGATGATTACATCTACTATTAGTCGTTCCTCTCTTTTTTTGAGAAGGTGGTGTGTGTAGAGGATGTTGAATCCTCCGCCTTTTATAAAATGACCTTGAATGATAAATTTAAACCACCATAGCTGATTGTAACAACTTTATTTAAAAAGAATTTTTTCTTTTTATTTTCCAGAACATTCTTTGTTTAAAGACTTGATTTTTAAAATTGTGCGCTATTTTCAGTTTTTGAGTATCGTGCTTCCGAGCTGGTTGTAGATTTTCGTTTGCTGCATTTTTTAACATTTCTCTCCATAATAAACGATTACAACATTGCACAATATACACCTTTCAACACTTGCCTTGTGTTCTGATATAATATAACACTGAGGAGGAGTCTTGGAACAGGTAATTTATTTATTATTGTGGGTCACGTACACATCAAAGCAGATTATTGCTGAAGATATAGCTTTCCAACTTTCACCGTCCAAACGCCTAAAAGAATTGTCAATTTGAGTACCATAATTCTTGATCATGAATGCCGATATTAAATTAGAAGATGTATTTCATTTATGGCAGGACCTAATGGATTTAAATCTTATTGACACAGATAACAATGTAGGCAAAACAGACTCTACTGTGAATGTTAGGACTTCTAGCGAACTGGCATCTATGGGGCTTACAAATACCAAAAGGTTAGGGGCCTCAACAATGAGCGTAAGCGTACGGTCAGTCACTGAGTTGGAAATTCTAAACCGATGTCAATATATTTTGGTTTGGTTGATTTACCAGTCTTTTATTATTTTTTCCTATCAGGTCTGTTGTTATTGAAATTTCTATCATTTTTGATAATTACCGTATATTCAATTTACCGTCAATAAAGACCTTGCTTTATCAAAGATTGGTGCTTTGTCAACCCGCTCCAGTAGAAAAGTAGATTTAAGATTAATTTTCTATAAAATCCATCAGGTTTATATAGGCGTAGCAATTTGTTTATATGGTCTGATCTTTCAGTAAATCAAGGTTCAACCATGCGTATGAGCTGTGTTGAACGATTAAGTGATATCAAAAGTGGAACGCAGATCAAACTAACATTCGTGTGATAATTCAATGTTGGCTATGTGAGCAATAGGTGTTTGCTTAGCAATTATATGGTTCCACGTTTACTTTAACTGTTTTAATTTGTTTAGTTTAAAGTTTGCTTACTTTTGTTACTGTATGCTGTGGCGAAATAGGGTTCAGTTTGATTTGCATTATGCGATATATCCAGAAATACTTAATTGGCTACATGCGAAGCATATTTTAGAAGTTTTATCATCATAACGTAGCACTAACATTAATCAAGTTAAAATGTACGCATAAGCTGGAAGGTTTACACTGCATGACACCTTTTTAATAGTACGAAAAGGAATATTGTTAATTTATTCGGATTAGAACCACATATGATCCATTAAATATAATATATTAGTGAAATTTTTACAAACAGGAAAGAAATTTTAATCAGGTGGGCATATTCAACAAAGCAGGTGATAATAAGTAATTTCCATAGTATAAAATGCAGTAGAATTTATAAAAAAGTTTATTGGGTTCAAACAACGTCTGTATTTGACTCGTATAAATCCATGCCAATTGTTTTCAGATGGAAATATTTGGTAAACTAACAATTTTATAAGCCGTAATGGTTGCAAAGCTACAGTTCTTAGCCTCCAAGCATCTATTTTGTACTCAAAAGAGACAATATATGTTGCACATCTTCTCTGTACCGCTTCGGGCATGATTGGCCAAAACGTTTTATGCGCTTCCAAGTAGCGGCGACGTATTGCAAGATGAACTTAATTCATATAGCATGCATTTGCAGATGAATGACTTTCGTTAATACGTTTCACTTTATTAACGCCAAAATTTTCTGAGCACAGCCAACTATTATCTCTATTTGTCTAGCAGCATAAATCGTACATTTTATCATATGATATACCTTTATCCCTAAATAATAATTATAATGATAATAATGAAAATAATAATAATAATAATAATAATAATAATAATAACAATAATAATAATAATAATAATAGTAATAATAATAATAATACATTTATTTGGCAACAAAGGCAAACAGACCCAACCATTGAAATAACAAAGCAAAGGTTGGATATGTAGAGATGAATGAAATTGTGACTAACAAAGTATTTAACTATAGGGAAGGAAGGAGTTGAGAAAGAGAAGTGCTTCATCAACTACGTGATGGTTCGATCTGGTGAAAAAGCGTTCCCATTTGACTAGGTAGGACTGATTGGAGTACAAACCGTGGGGGGTCCGAGCATCAATGCTGGATAAGCTGGTGCCGGACAGACGAATTTGAATGTGAGTTCGAAGGTAAGGACGGATCAGCTGCAGAAGTCGACCGACAGAATTCTTTGTCGCGGAAATTGAATTTCTGTATGGAAGTATTGATTAGGCTGAAGTCGACTAGATTGAAGCTTGTGGAGAGTCAGTCTCTCAATGTCGCGTCTAGGATTCACTGGCATCCGCTGAGCGAGAATACGATCGATGTATGGCGAGTGGGAATCAGCATCCGATGTATACCATCGGATGGTCTAGTATACGTATTGAGTCTCTGGTCGTTCGCTGAAACACGAAAGAAAGGATTTGGTAGAGCAAAACGTGGTAAAGTGTTCTATATATACGGATGCGGTAGAACAAAAATAAAACTACAAAGGGTATTACGGAGTCAACAATTAGAAATTTATAATCAGAGGGGAAAGTGGAAATTGGGGGCCAGCCAGAAGACACTACACTTTCCGAAACAAAAGGATAGCCTGGAAATGAAAAGTAGTGTTATGGGTTAAGAAGGAAAAAAATGCGCTTCCAATCAGACATCTTGCTTAGAAATTTGTTAAAGAAGTGTTGTATGGTCATGGAGTATGGGCTAGTGGTGAAGGGGAGACCTTGAAATCGAGAAGAGGTCAGCATGGAGGGTCTAGAAGTACGAGCGTCACGGAAGATGCCGCCGTCATGTGATTGGCGTTTCTTTGGGTTGCTCCAGCCCGGATAGGCGTTTCTAGCTTCAGGAGAGAGAGAGCAGTGTTTGACGGAGGAGTCCAAACTTGCTCTACTGTCCTTTGTAGTAACGTTCAATCACGCTTTAATTTGACTTTACCAGTCGATAATAAGGATGATTTTTATTTGAGTTGACTAAGCTTAATGTTGGACAGTCTTTTGTGTGAAGACAGCACAGAAGCTCAACCTTTACCGCAGGAGACCGCTTTGAGGTGGTTGAAGTTGTCCCCCAATTGCCTGATAAGATCCGAGGCCAGATCATCAATTCCAAACAACTATCAACAATTTGTAATTATAAGGCATGGGGAAGTGGTATGGAAATGAATATTTACATAATTAAGCAAACATTGGTTGCCAACTATTCTCCCTATATGTCTATCAGCATAATCTGTACATTTTATCATTGTGCTTAGGTCCTTAACCTCATGCTGAAATCTGATCTGAAAAACATACTTAATTACAGAATAATGTATTTTCATACTCATTGTACTAATTTTGCATGAAAATGAGTTTTAATTTTCTCTTGCTCTGCCCCTATTGCCGGATTAAAAATACTGTAGATAATTATGAGTACGTTGTTGACATATTCCCGGTGATCATATTACATTCTGTCTTGCACCAACCGTCAACCGACCTCCGCGAGCCTTTTATAAGATGCAATCGTAATGCGCCATGAAATCATTGAATTCAATATATAACATTTAAATACTGTTTGTTGCCGTGAACTAATATATATGCAAGTATGTATTAGGTGTTCAAATCTAGCACCGTACTATTATCCTACATTCCTCACCCAAATATATAGTGGTTAAATGGCGTGATACCGGCTCCTACTGATGAGTCGCCAGTAAGCACGAAACGAATGTGCATGAGATTATACTTTCCGTTGATGCTCTCTTTTGTTTATCCTTCTGGTCACAACCAAACTAATATGTTACTAGGTTCGCAACACCTAATACATACTTGTATGTGTATAGTCGCTAAATAAAATATTCTATACATCGAAAATATCCAGTGTAAGCGAAAATCTTTGAATCAAATTCGAGACATTTATATAAATACCAATCTAATTTTATTTAACTTGTCCCACGACATAGCCGAACTACCGTCAGGCAAACATACTGGCGCGTTTTGACCTTCCATGATCATCATCAAAGCACAGCAGCAAATTTCAGGCGAGGATCAAACCAAAATGTACACATATGGAAAGCAAAATCATATATTCGGCTCTCACTATGTATAGCCTCGCATACAATGTGCTTAAGTGGAAGTGTACGCTGCACAATTTCTATGCAATTGCATAACATTAAAAGGGCGTACTTTTGAAGCTTACTACTGGACATTACGATTAAACAAACAATATTGCTAATTGAACGTGTGTGTGTGTGTGTGTGGGAAATGACTTCGCAAGAAACTGTTCCGAAACATCGCTCTTTTGCCTAAGACATCCGTGTCAATATTTTTTAAAATTAGAATAGTAGCAATATTAAACTAAATCAGTGGTTATTATAAACGGTCAATAAATTAATGTGCAAAATACTAATAATGGTCAGTATCGTGCTACATTTACGATAATATAACTATATATAGGAAACTAAAATGGCTGCTTTGCAGAAAACCAGTGTTCTCCAGGAAGACATAGTTTATTATAATTTAGGTAAACTATAACGTTAATATAATCGAACTAAAGGCTTATGTGTTTGTAGATTAGTGCCCAGCTATACATGCCAGTGTAACATAAATTAAATCTTTTATCGGGGCAATTTAATGCATTCAATAACAGTGTCTTCAAGAGGTTCAGGTCTGGGTTAATTTCCTTAAATAGGCATGCAATGTTGTCTTCTTAAAACATAGAACATAAAACAACGTGTACATTTCGTAATTACGGCTATAACGTCATGTTGCGTCCTCGCATTTTATAGTTGTGCAAGATAATGGACAATCTAGTATCGACGTACGACTGTGTGATACCAAATTGAATGATTTGAAAGGTGCCTAAACCAGCCTTCTTTGTGTGATAGGCTCGTATTAAATCGGTGTTGTGATTAAAAGAATTCATTACATGAGAAGGTAAACATTATCCATGATAGGAAGCTTGCTAAATCACACAGCACGTAGACACTAACAAGCAATTTGATCTTTAGATATTGTTTGAAACGAAAACAAATATATATGAAATTGTGCATTAGGTGTTGCGCACCTAGTAACAAATTAGTTCAAATATGACTCGAAAGATAAACTAAAGACAACATGAACGGACAGTATATTCTCGTGCACATTCGTTTCGTGCTTACTGGCGACTCATCATTTAGAGCCGCTATTACGCCCTTTTTCCACTATATATTTTGATGAAGAATGTGAAAAAAAGAAGGTACAATCTCTGCAGTAGTGCAGCTAACTTCATATAAGGTATTCATCAATGCGACTATACATAATATATACACTGGATACTAAAATATGGCTATTGTGTCAGTATCCGATATCAACATTAGGGTAATGACAAGGCACATGGTACCAACACTATGGTTGTCAATACCTAATACCAACACGATGGATTTTGAAGTAGGCTAATGTTCATCAAATTGAGAATTACAAAGAGTTATGAACATACACAGCATATACATACACTCTAAACTTGATGGATATCAGTTATCGCATTTTCGGTAATCATGACATTATTCGGACAATATATATATATATATATATATATATATATATATATATATATATTTATTTATTTATTTATTTATTTAAATCAAGTTTCCTGTCGATTGTCTAACGTGAAAAATGGTTGCTAAACTTAAATCACAATTGGGGAGCCTGCAAATGTAATACTCTTATTCGGACAAAAGATATCGTAAATACTGAAGAGAATTCAGTAAGGTTTCGCACTATGTGTTATGCTGTCTGCTTTTATAGAACGTTACTCGACGTAATATCACGTAGATTGAAAATATCCAGCCAAATAGAAGAAAATCGCGTGATGACGGATTTTTATTAGTAGGCATTAGAATAAAAAAATAATGGCTAATGGAAGATGGGCGTGAAAATGGTTGACGAACAACACATATCATATTCTGCAATGCCGCGTTGTGCGTACGCGTGTTGTAGCTTTGCACGAACAGTTTCACGAAGATCCGATTGAATACAATTTTCTTTTCTGTATCTATTTGCCTTCGATCTGCCTGGGCGTGTATTCGTCTATTTCTTCCGAAGGTATCAGCAGCGTTCATACTAACCATTGGAAATTTGATTCTATCAAATCTCTGTGAAACTGTTGGTGCAAAGCTACTGTAATAGGTTTTGTGGTTATTGTAAGAGGTTTTGCGGGGTAACTGTCTATTTAGCGATGCTATACCATTCCTACATATGCCTGGTAGCTGATGTTGAGGGCTGTGCTTATGATTAGTCCCCTACTATTTTCCAATGGATGATGTGAAAAGGCTAAGTCGAATCATCATACGTATATTATACACAATGTTGCAAAGTAAATTAAAATTCACTGTTAGTCCAAATGGACCGTGCTCTAGATGATAACAAAATAATATATTGTCAACACAAGTTACTATCTCGTATAAAAGTAGTCACAATAAATACAATAAATAACTCCAGAATGTCTCAGAAGAATAGGTATTTTCGTGTGAATGATAGATGCACAAAATATATAAATCCAAAATGTCTTGGCTGAATAGTTAGTAATTTTATGTAAATAATTGAAAAGGAAAAGAAAATATAAATCCAGAATGCCTTAGGAGAGTTGTTGAAAGTCAGGTGTAAATGGATAACACATAAAATATATAAGTCCTGGCTTTGAGCGTTAAGTCATATAAATCCACTGCATGTTACAGGCGTATTGCGCGTGGGTGTTTTTTATTTTATAAAACAAAACCCTATTAATTACAAATAAATTTGCAGTTCAAGAACAGAGATTTTTGCTAAAATCACAGTTAAGAGAAATATTGTGTAAAACCAGAATTAGCATATGTAACCTTAAGGAAAACCATATCTGTCGAAATTAAGCTTCGTTGGGTTGTAACGCGGAGCCGCGCGTTACACGACAACCCGCGTACTTCATAATGTAGACTGATTTTGTATCAATTTGTAGTTCCGCGTGAGAAAATGACATAGTGGCTTTGCAGAAGATCATAATAACAGTTGAACGCTTGTAATTTTACAGTTTTATTTTAAATGTTGGCTTTATGACAAGAGGTGAGACAATTATTTAACTAATGGCAAGTTCTTACAAACACTGATTAAAATATCTGACATTTATTTTTGGCTTTTAAATTTTTAGAAAAAAAGGTGATATCCCAAAAAAAAAGAATTCTGCCAATTATTATCGAACCATATTCTAAAGATATTTGACCAGAAACCTCAATGATTACATGCTAAGCACAAATATTGCTTCATTTTTACGATAATTGAACGACTAATAATAGGTCATGAAGACACTATTTTACCGGCTGACAGTGATTCAATCCAGTATGCATTTCGAATAAAGGATCCATTATCACGAATTCTCTATCCAGGTGGGAATGTCATAATACTAGACGAGAATAATATCTGTTCATTACTAGTCTCTATTGATATCTAAAAAGTCTTTAACTTAATCCATTTGCTGTCTTTATGTTGGCTCTTAGCTCATTTATAATTAATTTGTTTTTTTTAGATTACTTAGAAAAAAATCAGAATTTGAATCGATTCTTTGTAATCGGATTTCTATGTGTGCTAGCTACAACGGTTTGCCGCAGATCTTCAACACGACAATTCTGAGTTTTTAAACAGCAACTCATCTATTCGCTTTCGAAAATTCTATTATTACGGCGCCTTCACACTGATGAACGCCAGCGAGCCAAGCGGATCATACAGCGTTTGCCGATGAAAGATTTTCGGGCCCTGTTAAGGGCCAAACACTGTGACTGTTCTCAGACAACTCCTGTCTGTTCTTCTTCATGTAACGTCGCACGGATTTTGCTTCGAATCGGAGCGTTTACACAGTGTATGATAAATAAAATGTCATATAGATATGAAAATATATACATCAGGAAATATTATTCATCGGATACAATTATACAAAAGAACATGAATGAATTTTTCTTCTTACAATAATAAGAAACATCATAAATTTAAATCAAGGTAAAATATAATATAATGTAATGAATCATTGAACTAATTTATAATATAATTGATAGATAATAATAAAATTATTTTTTGCAAAGAAGGCCATCCGGACTGATAACTTTAAAACTGAGTGTACAAAAAAGCTTGATTATTTAAGAGTGGGTGAAAACATTGAATAACAGTTGCTTATTAAAATATATCTATAATGTTTATATAATAGAATAGAATAGAATAGAATATCTTTATTTGGGTTCAAACCTCACATATTCCATCACGTATAATGTTGTAGAGGTTAAATTAATTATCGGACAGAAATTAACCTCTCATATAAAAATAAATCAATTTTTTTTTGGACATTTGATGTTATCGCTGGTTTCGTAAAACAATATTGTAATTTTTGAAAAATATTGTAAAATTTTTTTAAAGTTCTTTTGTTCATATTGTCGAAGTTTTGGACTTGTCTTGTGGAAGAAATGAGAGAGTTTTGATCTGAGTTTCTGAATTGCATAAGCGGGACACTGCGTGGTTCCATCTCCGATTCTTTGTGAATTAAATTTTATAATCCTATCGTCGTTTTGTTTTTAATTATCAGCGAAAAGAAACACAAATTTGCTTTGGGTATTTAAAGTGTATATTTGTTTTAAGGTCTCAATCATTCCAGTTCAGTAAATTTGTGGACATCAGCGTATCCGGTTAAGCTTACTTAATTAATATAATATATAAATTACAAGTAATTTAATAATATCATGTCTGGTTTATTAAATACTGAGGATACAGAGCAGTTGGCTAGCGGACTTAAGGATTGTAGCCTAAGAGATAGTTCAGAGGAACTTAAGTGTTCCAAGATAGATGATCATTCCGCATATATGGATTTTCCGAGCCTGGCATCCAAGAGACCCCCTTATGGTAGTGACCTAAGGGCCTCTACAATGTTTTCAAAAGAATAAAAAAGTTTAATACAAAAGTTTCAGAACAAGATTCTTTAAAAACTGCCGTTATTCTGCTCTACTGTTTAAAAATGAAAACGTATTTTTCTAATCAAAATACAGAAGATCATTAGGCCGTTTAACCAAGTGTTGTTCATAAAAATTAAAAACGAATATTCGAAGGAGATTTACCATAATCACTTTGGACAATTGATTTCAAAAATTAAAGGGACGGTTTTTTTTAAACTTTCCCCACGATAGTTGAAGTGATAGCCAATTATCCAGAATTAGTTTCTACTCTATAATTTTTCTTTATTCGTGCTATTATAAACCCATCCAATGGTTGAAGTAGCATGCATTTATTTAATTGTTCATTCTCAAAAACCATAAGACATGCAGTGATACAAACTGTAGTTAACAAGCCAATATGGTGCAGGAGTGAAAAATAATCTGTTTCACAACTTTTTTGTACAGCTTCTATCCTGTTCAACAGAATTTTTTTAGTAAATTTCAAGTGAGAGCTGTGTAATCGACGACGGGCTTAATTCTGAAAATATAATGTTCAGTTTTATATCATTCGATAATATATTTTCTGTATATTAACACTTAGCGTTTCTCAGCGCAGCCAACAACTATTTCAATTTGTCTATCGGCAGACGCTGTACACTAAATGGTTGTATCTAAATAATTAATTCCTTCCTGAAGTTTGATCAAAGGTACAAAATTAATAACAGCACCATGAAACTCTGCTCACCAACCAATTTTTAAACCGTGTGTTTCTTGCTATTAATCGTCAATACCTTTGTTATTAAATAGATACTCAGAACATACATATCAATTGGCATGCTTTTCTTAGATAATTCAATAAATTTTGGATCATTTGGGAAGATTAAATTTAGATCATCAGTCATTTTGCATAATCTACCATTAGGAACCTTAGTCTGCAAATACGTCAATATGATTTTTAATAGAAAAGTTCTTCATTTCAAAATCCAGTTGTAACATTTAGTAATATGGATAACACATTATTTAATAAAATAATCATGATTCTGTTATATAAAAAATAGCTAATTTATCTAAGGATAATCATTCGTAAAGAATAAGCACAATTATGTAAGTAAATAAAATCCATTCAGGATTGCTAAATTTTAAAACTGGAGTATCAAAAAGATAAAGCTTATGTTTGATAATATTTAAAATAATATTTGAGAAATTGCAGGTTAATGTGCTCAATGGTTAAATATCAATATTTGCTAATGATCTCAATGTCATGTTCAAAATTCATTCAAAATATCTAAATTTCTCTAAGAAAAACTTCTGCCGAAAGACACATTGAAAGAATTGTTGGCTGCTCTAAGACAAATTTTATGCTAATATATAGAAGTATTCTATCGAATGGTGTACCAAATAAAATATGTAATATTTAGATTAAGCCAATCTGGAAAACGCAGCCACGGTTTCAAACTTTTACCAAAAGCCAAAACCCTTTGTAAATTCCAAGATTTGAGACAAATATCTAACCTTTCTGCAATCGCTAAAGATCTACACAGTATCATCTATGAACCAATTAAATCGTTGTATTAATTTAAAGATCCCCATCAAAATCGATTTACATGAAATTGACAAACTTGATAACTCTGCTGGATTCAATACATAGTAGTCTATGCTTAAACAACGAGGCTATTGTAATATTACTCGATATCACTTAGGTTCTAATACAATATCATAATATACTAAAGTTAAGAAACTTACGAAGATAAACTTATGCAAAACACATTATAATTAATCTTTAAAAACCAGTTGCAATGATAATCCGTCATTACACTAGACAGAATGCTATCTTTTTCAGAGCTCATCAGTGCTGGAGTTCTACAGGGTTCATAATAAGGAACTCTTTATTTAATATTGCAATTCGTTTAATTAATGACGCAACTAAACATAGTAAAATTATCAAATATTATGATCACAAAAAATTAATTTATACAATAAACCCAAGAAATATAACTCATTCGTAGCTGAATATTCAAGAATGCTTAAACAGCATCCATTGTATACTCTAATCAAATCAACAAATTCAGATATCCCTCAAAGACAATAAAATATCTATAAGTAATTAAAATAAATAAATTATATCTCCAACAGCATATTGCCACCATTCCACTCAAAATCAAGCTTTTAAAAATTTGATATTAAAGGAGGCAAAAGCAACTAATTTTAGGCTTATTCTTTTTAAGGTATATATAAATCCTTTTATTCAAATACACAGCCATTCTTTACAAAAACTATAGGAAATGTTCTAAAAGGAAAAATGGAAAGACTTCAAGCATTGTTCCTAATTTTAACATTTGCAAATTTGTTCTACTCATCAAATCGCACTCAGGCTAAACGATATAGCTTAGAAGAACAGTAATATCTTTTATTGAATTGCAGAAATATAATTATTAACTGAACTTTAATAGAGTAAATATTCATTCTAGTTGCATCTATAGAGGAACTAGAATCATTGCTTTAAAATTTCTTCAGTCGATTTCACCACTTATTTCGGAATATGTTTCTATCCTCAAAACAAATAACACCAGTCGAAAAATTATTTAACGAAAACGCAATCGACATCCGGGTAGTTTTAAATGTGTTGTATATAAAATTTTAATAGGTCTAGCTCGACAATATAACAACAATGCGACTATTCATGAGACCTATCGATGAGCACATTAAACAGGTTTTCAACAAACAAGCGCTCCACATCGAAAGACGCGTCCGCTCGGCTCCTAACTCCCAGTTAAAGTTCGCTGTCATCAAACACCAATTGTTACAAAAGCCCAAAACCTGATATATTAGCTTCTCTCGGTTGGACGACAATTTAAGTTATATACTCGAATCCTTTTCCACTCCCACTCCGCCTGCTGAGATGTTAGACAACAGAGACGCTGAGAACCTACGCTGGTTCAACGTCTCACCGGCCTCCGTCGCTCAAGCAATTAAACACATCAAATCTAAACACCAATTCGATCAATGTCTAATGATTGCACCATTATTGGAACATCTTCCTGGTTGCTGATATCAACGGATGCCCTTGAAACGACCTTGTCTTCCCTGGAATGGCTGACTGACAATCTCTCCTATCCCAAGCAACACTGATTCCTCTACTAAAAGATATCCGTCCCATTATCCTTTCTTTCAAAACCCTGACAGGATCATATACAACCTAATCTTACCTTTATTAAACTTCTCACAGATGTCTCATTCTCGATGATCAACGTGGTTTACTAATGGCTCCTCCACCAACTTAGTTTATTTTTAATGAATCAACTCCTCCTGCAAGTCACATATCTTCTGCTTCACATATCCATAGTGTATTAGGGTTTAAACTAGTAACAAATTAGTTCAGCAGACTAGCATGCTGCAGTATGGAATTTGGTATAATCATGACCTGCTTCAGCCACAAATCACTGTATGAGCTGTATTACGCCTCTTTTAACTAATTGTATATTTAAGAGGGAATGTGGGATAACAGGATTTGAACATTTCTAGATTTAATGTGTAACTTAGCTATAGCTTAACATCATACAAAACTGGTAAAAATAAGTGACTTCAATTTAACTCACTTATATTATATATATATATATATATATATATATATATATATATATATATATATACTGAGTCTAGTAAAGGATACTTTTCAACACTATGGCTATTGTGTTAGTAACCGATGTACCACATTATTGTACCCAAAGGTACATGGTACTAACATCTATGTAGTTTCCTGAGTTGTACATGCAACCTGATGGATATCAATTTATGCTGTAGTTCACCGAAATTGAGAATTACGACTATTTCTAAACACCTGTTACTCCAGTAATTCCATACATTCTGGCCTTGATAGATATCAGTTTCTAATAAAATAGCCATAGTGTTAGTATCCTTTACAGACGCGGTATTATATATTAAATTGAGTGAGATGGCGTTGTGGTCGCATTGTCAAGATTTTATATAATGTTGGCTTTACTATTGCAGGGTTACAAATTCATCTAATACCGGCTCCTACTGATGAGTCGCCAGTAAGCACGAAACGAATGTGCATGAGATTATACTTTCCGTTCATGCTGTCCTTGGTTTATCCTTCTGGTCACAACTGAACTAATTTGTTACTAGGTTCGCAACAACTAATACATACTTGCATATTTAATTTGGTCAAGAATGTGGGATAATAGGACGGTACAATCTCCTAGACGAAAGTGTAAACCTGCATGAAGTGTTGGCCACTATGTTCATGAAATGTAACTTCACAATCCCACTTGTATAATATATAATGAGTCTGTGATACTAATATGGTTATTTTGTTAGTAACTGATACCAACATTGTTCTAACAAAAGCATGGTACCAATACTAGGTTTGAGTCAGGTTTGATGGTACCAACATTCTTGACCAAAATAAGAGTGGGTTTATATGTAATGTCTTCACACAGCCAAACCCACCGTGCTGAGATTATACCTGTTCATGCTGCCTTTGGATTTATTCTCTTGTCACAACTGAACTTATTTGTTATTGTATTCTTTACCCACATTTACATGCATATATATTAGTTTTGCGCAACAAACAGTATTTAACTATTATAATTATCCAAGGCATTTGATTGTCATTTTTATCAATTGAATCCGCCTTATTGAGAAGCGGTGTTTGCGGCAACGTCTTTAGTCTTATAATTTACTATCTCCGAAACCGATGCGCGACTGTAATAGTCGGAAATAGTCACTCAAGGCCAGAATTTATCCGGTCTGTAGTTCCCCACGGCACCGTACTTTGTCCTGTTCTTTTTAACCTTACACTGGCGCAGATGCAGGTTTAAGACAACCTTTTCAAGCTGTTTTAATAGGTGGATGACATGGTCATAGTATTCAGTAACCCCACGGCATCCAACCCTTCCTTACTGGGGCAATAGCCACCTTTAAGACTAATATTGAACAAAGAGTCTTATCTATGGCAGATATTATTTCAACAAAAATTCCTCGCAGAAGCTCCCGTATAAAAATGAAGCAGTAAGCCCAATGATAAAAGCAGACTTCGAGCCGAAGCAAACATAAATTAATTAATTTTTGTAAATTTGTTTTATTAAATCGATGCTTGTTATGCGAGCAAACTTCTATATATAATTGAGCAAGAATAAAGCATATGTCGTACATTTAAAATGGTTTCTGATGGGTAAGAAACGTTGATTTAAGGACTGACTTATCAAATGAATAGTTTAACTGCAGAATTAGGCCTAATTAAATCTCGTCTGGACGATACGCTGATAATAAACACAGACTACATCCGAGTGCATGGCCCATCAAATATAGGTGGACATAACAGTTACTCCTTATATCGGAGCTTTTATCCTCGCTCCACTCTCAGCTCAGCAATATCGGTCTCAAACTAAAACCGCCAAGACTCGTTTGATGAAATTCTTTTCTGACCCATTCTGCTCTCTCGCGGATGCAAATTATCCCTTTGATATTGAAATAATAGATTTGGCCAAGCACCTTGGTATCCATTTTTCAAAATCTCTAGACTTCTTCCCACACCTTATACACACTACCTTCGAACTCTTCGAATGGGCCCGTCTGATCAGCTTCAGGACTAACAATCCCACCTACCAACTCACGCTATTCAAGGTCTATGTCCTACCCATAATTTCAAACGCTAGCAAATTCTACTGTCCTCTCACTCTCGCCTCCTCCTACGCCATCGAACAGATCTCCTCCAGATTTCTAAAGCGAGTCTTCTTCAAAAGCCAAAATTATCGGGAACGGCCTTTTCCTGGCAAATCTTCTACCGTTTTGGTTTACCTGTCACCTTCGAATCATTTCTTTTATTAATAAGATCACAACTTGACTATCAATGTCCAACTTTTCTCACTCAAGTCACCATTACGCAACACGTTCTAGCAACTCTTCAATCCAATCTAACCATACCCCCAATATATTTAACAGCATCTATCTCTTTTACAAAGCCACTAGTGCCTTCGACGCTCTTCTCACTGAAATGAAGCTCCTACCCCAAAAAGAATTTAAAAAGGCAGCCCACAAGTACTTCTTTAACAATACTTAATGTGAAACGACCGATTGGAAGCAAAATTGGTTTTATCTTAATTCATAACATTTCTTTCATCCCCAGGCTATTCTCCTTACAAGTTTTGGGGTGCGAAATCCCTCTGGCTGACATCTAATTTCCACTTTTTTCCTCTGGGAGAAGGTTTATAATCTCACTTTGACTCCTGGGAAATCACTATTTCTATTTTTCATTCTACTACATCTATAGGATACTTACCACGTTTTGCTCAACCAATCCTATTCCTTTCTGTTTCAGCGAATGTTTGGAAACTCGAAAGCCTGCTGGTCCACCCGACGGTTTACATCGGACATCGACTCCTCCCGTCTACCACCAGTCATAACCTCATTCAACGGATGCCAGTGAACCCTGTACGAAACACCATCTCCAATCTAGTCTACTTCATCCTGGTCAATATTACACAACAGAAATTCAAAATCCACGACGAAAAACTTCATCGATCGACGTCTGCTTCCGGTCCGCCATCATTTTCGATCTCACACTCAAACACATCTGTTCGAATCCAGCCTACCCCACATTGATGCTCGGAGTGAACTCCAATTGATCCTGTCTAGTCAAATGGAATCTCTTTTTTTCACTAGATTGAACTATCATGAATTTGATGAAAGCACTTTCCTCAACTCCTCCTCCTCCTCTGTTGTTAAATACTACGGATAGTCACAATTTATCTACCTATATCTCACTTTGATTTGTTATTTAAATTATTTGCCCATATTTTTAAGTCACAAATAAATGTATTCTTCTTCTTTTCTTCTCTTCTTCTTCTTCTTCTTCATCTTCTTTCTTCTTCTTATAATAATAATAATGGCAAATTTGTTGATGATTTGAAAAATAATCTTCTTCCAATTGATCCAAATAATGTTGAATTCTCCTGCTAAAATAATGCACTTGATTTGTATGATTTAAGCAGATATTTGTTAACATTTAGGGCTGAGAGAATAAATTGTAAAAAGATTTAGAGCTTTAAAAATAGGTAACAGAACAGATTTTAAGTATGTTTATTTTCGATGTTGAGATTAATGATGTTTTTGGAGATTAAACTTATGCAAGAAATTAAGGATTTAGGTACAACTATTCATTGTACGGCTTCTGCCGAGAGGATATATTGAAAGAATAGTAGGTGTGGTAAAGCAAGAACAGATGGGTATTGATAAATAGAAAAATATTATATCACATGAAATAAAAATTCAAAAATGTTTATATGGATTTTCAGACCGATACCAGAATTATGCCGCCGCTATTTGGAATCCCTTAACAAAGGTCCGTCTAATAAAATAGAAGCTGTACAAAGAAAAGTTGTGAAACAAATTAGTCCCATCTCCCCGCACTATATACGCTACCAGATTACAATTTGTATTACCCTGCATCCTTATGTTATTTCTGAGAATGTGCTATTAAACATAAAGTTTTCCGGTTTAAAACCAGTGGTCTGCGCCTATGAATCATAAGAAAGAGTCAGCGAAATTGGAACTAGATTCAATATTGGTAATATCTCCACTCTTTGATTAAATGTTGCGTGAGCAAGTTGTTCTTCGTTTTCAAAATTTACAAAAAATTTAGCAATCAATTGCCAAAAAGGGGAGAAACGCCTCCAACTAAAAATGTCTTTTAAATTTTTATCTACACTGAACTAGAAAAAGTGTTTAATCCTGATATTTTTTTAATTTTTGATTTTATGAGTTAATATACTTTCTCTCATGGTTAAATAAAAGCCAAGATTAATTGTTTCAGCAACAAATGTAATACTCGAGTTACAATCCTAAATTTTTACAATTTTTGGGATTACAATCTATCACTGTTTATAGCTGACTTTTTCAGATGATAAATCAAAGTACAGTACACTTTTTGGAGAATTGTGTACATATATATGTGATGTGTTATCTTTTACGCTTTTTTACATTTTCTAATTTTATTATTTAATGGGTAAGAAATGATGTGTGGGTTTGAATCACAAATAAAGATATTCTATTTTCATGACTTATTCTATTGTAACATGCCGCCCAAATAAACTCAACGAAGATCAATTTTACAAACGTTGAAGTTTTAAGCAGTCAAATATTCTTAACTCTGTCCTTAAACAATATTTCCTTTAGCTATGATTTTAGGAACAATCCTTTCAGTCTCACAGTTTCAACTGATATTTCTTTTAATCTGAAAATTTTATGTGTAATTAATAGTGTTTTTATAAAAAGAACAGAACCGCGCTGGGAACGAAAAAAACACGCGGTGGATTATTGGTCATAGTGAACTTATTCCTATTAGTTTGACGATTTGTATTATCCGAACTTCAGAGAACAATATATTAATATCATGTACTGAGATAGAATCGTTACAAACGGTGATCTTAACACTTGTGAGTTGTGTCATTGAAGTCCTTAAACGATTTACATTCTTTTTATAGTGATAACCTTTAACGATGACTTTTCCATGTATCATTTGTTTTAAATCGATGGCATAAATGTTGAGCAATTCAGACCTTTGTACGCGAATAACTGATTGAGCATAAAACAATTTTCTATGATAAACTTAAATCACTTTTATTTTTGACGTCTAGAAGACGGACAATTTAGCTCAATTGTGAATGACATTTAAATCATATTTTTGCATAAAAACCATTTTTACAGCTGACAAACATATATTCAATTTAGACTAACTGAGATTAGTGTTTAAGATATAATTTTACATTAAAAAATCTGTATTATTGCCATCCTACTCCTTCAATCCAGATTAACAGTGAATTATATTTATGTGCTACATTGGTGTAATATATACATGAAACCTTTCTTCGGCCTTCTAATATTAACCATCTGAAAAGGAACAGACTGATTGAATGCTCGGGTACTAATAATAGCAACCATTGATAAGTAGTAGAGGTACAAAATCAGGAACGAGAAAGGAATAGCGAAAAGTACCCCTACATTATGGTGCCCCGGTTCGTCGAACTCACAGCCAGCAAAGAATTAACAAATATCTAGAGTTAAGAAATTCAAGCAATTTGGATGACTACTACAAGATAAGTTAACTCTAAGACATATATCACAGAAAAACACCCTCTCGGGATTACAATGCTTGAAGACAGCTGCACGATGGCGGGTGAGGACGATGTTACACTGCCATCAGTTCTCGACAACACTCATACACTTAAGATGAGGGCCAGTTCTGGAAATACAGGAAGCCCGATGGTGAGCCCAGCAACAAACCGCATCACCACATGGACACAGTATAAATTATGTCAATTTGATCCAGAATACCTTAATGCGTGGGTCGACGATGTCACTTTACTGGCCAAGGTGTCCAACATAACAGACGAGGGCTCAATATTTCTGAGGGCTTGGGAGACAATTCCAATATCTTTCAGACACGGACTCAAAGATATACTGCATCAATACACTGAGGGAACATGTGCACAGCCATGGCAGAGCCTGCAACGCGCCGTCAAGCAACGTTTGACACCAGATCGAGAAGACACGCTTACAGAATTAATGATCCAGATGTCCCTAGGTAGCCGCACGCCTTCTGAGCTATTTAGGGAAATGGAGCACAAAGCCTTAGAATTCAAACTGCCCAAGGAAGTCGTAATGCGACTGTTCATACAGAATCTTCCACCGGCACTACAAGAGATGGCCACGTTCTTGTGCGAATCCCTTGAAGTACAGGATGACGTTCTGCCGGCACGTCTAGACAAGTGGTGGAAGAAACACCACCACAGCCTACCGGCCAAAGAGAAAGTCCACATCACCCCAAGAATGTTCGAATCACAGCCCACCACATCATCAGCCGGAACAAATGTCACGAATGAACGCCTCATCAGCCTACTCGAGAACCTCACCATAAGGCCAAATTTGGCCTCAGTCGATGCCATCCAAAACAGACGCGACCAGAGCAGGCGTGACCACCGTCGTCCACCGACCCGGAATAGCGCCAGGAGGTCGACGTCGAGAGACCGAACCACAGTGCCACAGTTACCAGCGGAGTGGTGTCCGAATCATCGCAGCTATGGCCACTCCACACGTTACTGCCTCGGAAACGGCTGCACCTTCCCGCGCACAGACGCGACGTTCAGATGGGCGCGATCACCCTCAACAATTCAGGAGGATACGCCCATAGAAGGCTCGGAAAACTGGTGGGGTCAGCCTCCGCGGCGGCAGTAAAGGCTTATCACCCCAAGATTTTTGGCCGCTCCACGTCTGATGGCTCGAAGCACGTTGCTTTCGCAGTAGAGCGCAATCAAACTATTGTATTTACAGCGACGGCTCCAGTCAAATCATGCTTCAAACGCCCAAATGCCAGCAACCAGTCTCGTCGTCAGTTGCCACTATCAACATCTTTTCTCATCCGTGACGCAACCTCTGGCGAATTATTTTTCATAGACACTGGATCAGATGTGAGCTTACTACGTCACAATTATTTCGAACCCACCCACCCAGTCGACACCAGCAGTCTGACATGCGCCAATGTTTCCAACATAGCGACGTTTGGGGTACGAGTACACACTATCTCGTTCTCCAACTCAAAAAGATGTTTCAGTTATCCGTTCATCATCGCCAAAACGACACGGAACATCATTGGACGTGATTTTCTCGAACACTTCGACCTGGCCATTCGTCCAAGAACACGAGAGATACGCACTGCAGACAATCAGTTGCTTACATCAGCGTTAAAACATACGACTCGCGCCGAAGCAGTCGCATCCATAAAGCTTATTCCTTCAGTTCCTCATGTACCACAACTGGACGAGGTTCTGAAACGTCATGAAGAAATTTTCAAACCTATTTTCTTCATGCCCGACCTCAAGAGGAAGCGGGCTATCACAGCCCACCGTATCATCCTGTCGAAAACACTTCCTCATCCTCCACGAGCACGTCCATTGGCACCACACAAACATAAGGCTGCCGAGCAAGAATTCGCCACACTACGTCAACAAGGCATCTGTACACGATCCAGCTCACCTTTTGCGTCGCCTGTGGTAGTAGTACCAAAGAGTGAACCAGAGACATTCAGTGTGCGGGGATTATCGTATTCTTAATTCTTGCCGACGGTCTGATTTGTACATCCTTCCAAATCCGGCCGACCTACTCCGATCTGCTATCGGTCATGCTGTGTATTCGAAACTTGACTTAGTAAAAGCATACTATCAAGTACCGATGAACAAAGACTCAGTATCATATACTGCATTCTGATTCACCGGAGGTGGCACGAACGAATATCACAATATGCCCTTCGGTCTCAAAAATGACTCGCAAATATTCCAACGCGTTATGGCCGAAATACTAGATGGTCTGCCATTTAAAAATCCATATCTAGACGACATCCTGGTATTCTCCAACTGAATGACCGATCATATACAACATATTGAGATCCTGCTCACACGTCTAGCAGACTATGGCCTCCGACTTCATGGCAACAAATGCGTCTTTGCACAGAAATCAATAAATTCCTTGGTCATCAAATTACCGAAGAAGGCATGACACCTGTACCTACTAAGGTTCGTGCTATTCAAGATCTACAGCCTCCAACCACCGTTCGGGCATTACGACGATTCTTGGGCAAGATGAACTACTATTCTCGATTTGTACCCTGCCTTGCCAAGATTCTGGCATCTCTTCACAAATATCTCGTGCCAGAAAGCCGTTTCGTCAAGAAATCACAACCGATTCAGCTCAACGTGGACGACAATCAGACTTACGAGGATGCCAAAAGGGCCCTATGCAAAGCGACCATGTTACATTCCCCGAATTGGTCTCAACCTTTTGAATTGATAACGGACGCATCCGACGTTGCCATAGGCGCAGTACTTCAATAATCCATCAATGGAATACACCAGCCTATCGCTTTCTATTCGCAAAAACTACAACCTTGCGAGACGCGATATGATATGTTAGGAAAAGAATTACTTGCAATCTACCGGTCGATCCTACACTTCCATACATATCTGGATGGCCGAAAGTTCAAGATCTACACTGACCATCTTCCGCTACTTCCGATGCTGAGAGGAAAGAAAGAATATTTATATTCACGACGTGTCAACTCGCAACTTAAACGAATACACGAGTATGATTATGAAGTCACCCATGTTAAAGGATCAGAAAATGTGGTCGCAGACTCCCTAAGCCGTCCGGCAGATCTTTGTGCCTCAATACTGTATCCTTCACCTATAAGCATTCAGGAATTGCAAGCAGCTCAGCAAGATGATATATCACTTCGGACATTTGATGTCAATCGACTGAAATCACTTGATTACGACGGAACCCTACTGCAGTGCGAAATAACTGACGTGGGCCCTCGGCCGTTTATACCTGAAAAACTCCGTCACAAGATCTTCGAAGTCTACCATTCATTGAGCCACCCATCTGGCGAAGCATCAGTAGAAATTCTATCCAGAACGTATTTTTGGCCTGGCATGCGACGAGATATCAAGATGTGGTCAAAACAATGTCTAGAATGTCAGAAATGCAAAGTGACGAGACACACCAAAACGGCGCCACAAGTCATTCTAGTGCCCAAAGTCCGATTTACACACATACACGTTGATCTGGTAACCTTACCTGCCGTGAACAACATGCAATATCTACTGTCAATACGGGACCGCACCACTCGATGGTATGAGGCCATACCACTTCCAGACATGAAGCAAGAAACTGTCAGTTATGCTCTAGAGCTCAATTGGTTCGCTCGGTTCGGTGCTCCAGCTGAAGTGACAACCGATCGGGGCGCACAATTTCTCGGAGAGGAGTTCACAGCCCTACTGCAATACTACGGTGTCAAACACTCCGTGACCGCGGCTCGCAACCCGAGAGCAAATGGTTTCGTTGAAAGACCACACCGAGAACTGAAAGCGGCGCTCAAGGCTAGCCCAGAAGAAAATTGGCTTGCGGCTCTACCGAAAGTACTCCTATCAATGCGTACAAGACCTCGTGAGCCGATCAAATGTAGCTCCGCTGAAATGGTATTTGGCGAATGTCTACGGCTTCCTGGCGAACTAGTCCGATCACGCTCTGAAACTGCATTAACGATGAACGATCCGACATTTCTGTTTCCACTTCGCAGTTTTCTACAGTATAACGCTCAGAATCGGCCGATCTGTCCTACACGTCAGCAACATGGCCCAATCTATAAACGCAAAGATTTTGATAGCTGTAAATGGTTCTTCATCAACAACGATATGGATAACAGGATTTTAGCCAAACCGAAGCGCGGTCCTTATCGTGTGTTAGATCGACGTCAGAATTACATCATTCTGGAGATTAATGGCAAAGCTGAAGCGGTCTCCAAGCACAGACTATCCCCAGCCGACGTTGATCCAGATGACCCGCTGTTTCGCGATGTAGACCTATCAGGCGGTGAAGAAACGAGAACGCCACTCCCAGACAGTCTTGCTAACATCGGATTGACGCCCGACGTCCCATCAACAACCGAGCCAACTGAAGCCGTTACGCCGCCGCGAGATATAGAAGAACCAGAATCAGTGTTGTCAGAGCCAAAATCAGTCATTACACGGTACGGCAGAGCAATAACACTTCCTGGAAGGTTAGCCCCCTTCATGGTGTACTAATTTTCACTGTCGGGGGGGTGTATGTAACACGCGGCTCCGTGTTACAACCCAACGAAGATCAATTTTAACAAACGCTTTGCTCTTTAAGGTCAAATATTCTAACTCTGTCCTTAAACAATATTTCTCTTAGCTGTGATTTTAGGAACAACCCTTTCTAGTCTCAAGCAGTTTTAACCGATATTTCTTAAACTGAAATTTTATGTGTAATTAATAGTGCTTTTATAAAAAGAACAGAACCGCGCTCGGAACGAAAAAAACACGCGGTGGACTATTGGTCATAGTGAACTTATTCCTATTAGTTTGACGATTTGGATTATCCGAACTTCAGAGAACAATATATTAATATCATGTACTGAGATAGAATCGTTACAAAAGGTGATCTTAACACTTGTGAGTTGTGTCATTGAAGTCCTTAAACGATTTACATTCTTTTTATAGTGATAACCTTTAACGATGACTTTTTCAATGTATCATTTGTTTTAAATCGATGGCATAAATGTTGAGCAATTCAGACCTTTGTACGCGAATAACTGATTGAGCATAAAGCATTTTTCTATGATAGACTTAAATCACTTTTATTTTTGACGTCTAGAAGACGGACAATTTAGCTTAATTGTGAATGACATTTAAATCATATTTTTGCATAAAGACCATTTTTACAGCTGACAAACATATATTCAATTTAGACTAACTGAGATTAGTGTTTAAGATATAATTTCACATTAAAAAATCTGTATTATTGCCATGCAACTCCTTCAATCCAGATTAACAGTGAATTTTATTTATGTTCTACATTGGTGTAATATATACATGAAACCTTTCTTCGGCCTTCTAATATTAACCATCTGAAAAGGAACAGACTGATTGAATGCTCGGGTACTAATAATAGCAACTATTGATAAGTAGTAGGGCTACAAAATGAGGAACGAGATAGCAACAGCGAAAAGTACCTACACTATAATAATAATAATACATATGAATATTATTAATATAATAATAATAATAATAATTATTACTATTATTATTATTATTATTATTACACAGTCTACTAGTAAAATCACATATTATAATAGCCTAACCTATTTTTTTAATTGTTGTAAAAGTACTTGCCCACTTTATTTTTCTTCTCCCTCAAGATATAGAGGATATTCAAACCATTATTAAAAAATAATAAAGCCTTACATGTTCATAATCGGCAGCGAAACTTCTGGATTTACTTTTCAAACTGAGAGTTTCCCCATAGGCAAATATTTAGGATATCTTGTGCATTTTTCTCAGGAAAACTAAAGCAATCTCTACAACGGAAGATTATTTCCTAAATTAAAGAAATTTATAAATCGATATACCAAAGTGACATTTTTGTTTTTTTGATTTTATTTTTAACATTAAGGAGTCACTGTCCGTAACAAGAACATGTTACTGATCACCCGAGAGATCAGTTAGATCCATGAAATTGCTTTCATTCTGTGGATTACATATCAAATCGCCAAATACCTCATATAATTCACAGAGAAATTCATATTCAGTTTTATCCACAGGTAACATGGGCTTTAATTTCTCCTTATATTTACTGCAATATGTGAGGAGTATTTATCCTATTCAAGGATTACTCTTCAGTTTGCCCAAAATAATTCTTTCTATCTCTATAAAAATATTCTTTTTCTGATTTAATAGTATGTTTTGATTTAAATATTTTCCTCTATGATATTTTATTCGTCAATTCAAAAGTCGTTTGAATTCAACTAAATTATAATGAATAAAATTCTAATTCTTATTTTATTGACATTGTTATTACAGAAACGTAATTGACAAATTTGAAATTGGCGCTATTCTTAATTCGATGAAAAAATCAACTTCATTCAAATGTGCCGTTTTATTTAATTTAAGCCTTTATAGAACTCGACGTTTTGAAATAAATCAGTCTCTGCCACTCGGATTGGTGATAAATGACACAGCAAGTTTGCAAGCGGGTATTTGCATCTGAACAACGAGAATAGACATAAGACAATGTCCATTGTCGACGTAAGAACACTTACAATAGCTTGTAGGGGACTTTTGCGGGATTAATTACTCCCTACAATGGATTGGTAGCGGCTGTGGAGATCCGTGCACATGATCAATCCCCGGCTTTTTCCAGATGGGTCATGTGAGAAGACTAATACGAATGATCACAAATATATTGTAAATGACATTGCATATAAATTCATTAGTAGTCCAAATTGATCGTGCTCTAGACAGCAATAATATTAAATTTTAACACAAATGAATGTCTTAAACACCAGTCACAATCAAACTAAATTTTCCGTACTCTAGACGGCAAAAAGACTGAATATTGTTCACAAAGTTGAATGTCTTACACATAAGCAATTATTCTTTCACAAATGTCTGAATTGAAATGAATGTATGTAACCGATTGAAAATACATGATGATATGAATATAGTCACTGGAAAAAGTTTTCATTGATGATAAATGGATAAAATTCGTGTAAAAACTTCAATGAAAAAAAATCACAAATAGTTAGTTCACTGTTTGCTATGGTTTTAACTCGTGTAATTATAATAATCCATTGTTCTCTGAAATTCGGATAGGCATAGTTAAATGCGAACAGTAAATCCTTTGCATAAACTGCTAATAATCCAACTGAGCGAAAAAATCCACTGTGACACAATAATCCACCGCATGCTCCATGCGTATTGCGCGCGGGTGAGTATATTTAATAAACAACCCTATTAATTACAAATAAAATTGCAGTTCAAGAAATCTCAATTAAAACTGCTTGAAAATAACAGAGGTTGTTTCTAAAATCACAGTTAAGAGAAATATTGTGTAAGAACAGAGTTAGATTATTTCACCTTAAAGAGCACTGTATTTGTCAAAATCGAACATCGTTGGGCTGTAACGCGGAGCCGCGTGTTACATACGCCCCTCCCCCGACAATGAAAATTAGTGCACAATGAAGGAGGCCAACCTTACAGGAGGTGTTATTGCTATGCAATACCGTGTAACGACTGATTTTGGCTCTGAAAACACTGATTCTGATCTCTCGCGGCGGCGGAACGGCTTCAGTTGGCTCGGTTGTTGATGAGATGTCGGCGTCAGTCCATTTTCAGCAAGATTGTCTGGGGGTGAAGTTATCGTTTTTTTACCGCCTGATTGGTCTACGTCGCGGAACAGCGGGTCATTTGGATCAACGTCGTCCGGGGATAGTCTGTGTTTGGAGACCGCTTCAGCTTTGCCATTAATCTCCAAAATGATGTAATTCTGACTACGATCTAACACAGGATAAGGACCGCGCTTCGATTTGGCTAGATTCCTGTTATCTATATCGTTGTTGACGAAGAACCATTTGCAGCTATCAAAATCTTTTCGTTTATAAATTGGACCATGTAGCTGACGTGTAAGACAGATCGGCCGATTCTGAGCGCTATATTGTAGAAAAGTGCGAAGTGGAAACAGAAATGCCGGATCGTTCATCGTTATTGCAGTTTCAGAGCGTGATCGGACTAGTTCGCCAGGCAGCCGTAGACATTCGCCAAATACCATTTCAGCGGAACTACATTCGATCGGCTAACGAGAACTTGTACGCATTGATAGGAGTACGTTCGCTAAAGCCGCAAGCCAATTTTCTTCTGGGCTAGCCTTGAGCGCCGGATAGGCATAGCTAAATGCAAACAGTGAATCCCTTCCATAAACTGCGAAAAGTCCAACTGAGCGAAATAAATCCGCTGTGACACTATAATCCACCGCATGTTCCATGCGTATTGCGCGTGGGTGTGTGTATTTCATAAACAACCCTATTAATGATAAATAAAATTGCAGTTCAAGAAATCTCAATTAAAACTGCTTGAAACTAACAGAGATTGTTTCTAAAATCACAGTTAAGAGAAATATTGTGTAAGAACAGAGTTAGATTATTTGACCTTAAAGAGCACCATATTTGTCAAAATCGAACATCGTAGGGTTGTAACGCGGAGCCGCGTGTTACAAGCTAACAATGGGGTTTCCCGGATCGAAAATCTGACTATCGAATAAACCTAATAAAAAGCTAAAGAATAACCAGGAGCGGAAGCCGTCTACTTCTGACTATGATATTATAAGGAATTTAGCGAGAGAAGATATAATAACAAAAAACGATGTATCATTACTCAGTGTTGTGGACAGGGGGGGGGGCGAAGTATAGCCTCAAAACCCTGGAAACGAACAAGAACAAATAAAGTTGAACCAAAACACGTTTAGATAAGTCGTATTCTACATTTGTTTATTTTATGCCAACTTTCATGTGTTAAGAACAAAACCATGTAATTTTTAATGGGTAACGTTTTGGATTTTATAATTTTATCTGAAACTCGCCATCAAGGATATTAAACCTACGTAGAATTTGATCACAATTATTACGAAAAGATAGATCAGTAATAGAAGAGGGGGCGGAGTACTCATTTATAGTAAATCTGTATTAAATGCGAAAATTTTACATACTAGTGAAGATAATGCTATCATTGATTTTTATCTATACAAATTGATAATCTGATCTTAACCGCGGTTTACAGACCGCCGTATGCTACTTTATATGATGATCAAACATTTACCAATTCTTTTCAATCTATTTTTGACTGTCATGGCTATAATGTGGTGGTAGGTGATTTTAATAATTTATATGACTGTGAAATAATCAATTTTTTCTAATCATGTTCTTAAGCAGATTATAAATGAATCAACTAGAGGTTCGCAATGCTTAGATCATGTATAATTAGAAATTGAAACGGTGAAATCACTTAGTTATGATGTTGTAAACTATTTCAAAGAATTGGATCACAAACAAATTATTTTACAATGGAACATCTTGAGTAGCAAAACACGGAAACTTAATTTTGAAAATGCACATGTGCAATGTTCCAGAATCAACTGGAATCTTTTTGGAGAGTTGAGCATACTGATTGATTATGAAAGTTTTATATCATGAACACTGACGAATTTGTTTCTTCTGTTTCATCGTTATTATCTGTTATATTTCAGGCAACTACATTTACGGATACTATACCGAAACGAATTAATAGAAGATTATGTAAACTAAGAATTACACGAGATAGTATAATGAAATGTAGTCTTATCTATAGTATTAAAAATGAGGTTAGATTTGATTGATAAAGAAATTAATTCATCACTGCTGATAATCCGTCAAAGATCAGAACGAATTATTTGGCCAAAATGAAGAGTAATCCTAGACTAGGATACAAACTCCTCACAGATTACAGTAAATATAAAGAAAAGTTAAAGCTTATATTACCTGTGGATAAAACCGAGTATGAATTTCTCTGTGAATTGGATGAAGTATTTGGCAATTTGATATGTTGTAACACGCGGCTCCGTGTTACAACCCAACGAAGGTCAATTTTTACAAACGCTGTGCTCTTTAAGGTCAAATATTCTAACTCTGTCCTTAAACAATATTTCTCTTAGCTGTGATTTTAGGAACAATCTCTTTTAGTCTCAAGCAGTTTTAATCGATATTTCTTGAACTGCAATTTTAGTTGTAATTAATAGTGTTTTTATAAAATAGACAGAACCGCGCGCGATCCGAGAGGATCACGCGGTGGACTATTGTGTCAGTGAATTTATCGGATTATTCGTTACTATGAAAATGATTGATTGTTTACTATAAAAAACATTTGTGAGTTGTTTGTCATTTAAATCTTTAAACGGTTTACACAAACATTTTACTTTATGAACATAAATAATTTTACTAGGCTCATATTATCATGTATCTTTAATCGTTTGACTACTCATTAC
Organism: Eudiplozoon nipponicum; assembly: GCA_029291075.1. Taxonomy (NCBI): domain Eukaryota; kingdom Metazoa; phylum Platyhelminthes; class Monogenea; order Mazocraeidea; family Diplozoidae; genus Eudiplozoon; species Eudiplozoon nipponicum. The sequence goes on from JAQBSW010007116.1 coordinate 37,532, forward strand.
AATCCAGACATTTGTGTAAGAATAACCAATTGTATGTAAAACATTCTCTTTATAAACATAAATCATTTTACTATGTTCATATTGTCATATATTTTCAATCTTTTGACTATATTCATTCCGATCCAGACATTTGTTCTAAACATTTCACTTTATAGACATAAATCACTTTTATTTTTGCCGTCTAGAAGACGGACAATCTAGTTTAATTGTGAATGGTGTTTAGGATATAATTTTATGTTAAAATCTGTTTTTTATTGCCGACCAACACATGGTCAAATTGGACTATCTGTGAATTATATTTCTAATTGCAATATTGTGTAGAATATATGTATGACCAGATGTTTTTGCCTTCTCGCATCAACCATCCGAAAATGATCAGAGACTGATTAGACGCACGGGTAGTAATAAGACCACCATTGATATGTAGTAGGGGTACAAAATCAGGAACGAGATAGCAACAGCGAAAAGTACCCCTACAATGTAATCCACAGAACGGAAGCAATTTCATTGATCTACTTGATTCTTCGGGAGACCAGGATCCAGGACTTTTATTAACAGCGATGCATTGATAGAATTAATGTTAAAAATAAAATTTAAAAAAAACAAAAAGATCACCTTGGTATATCGATTGATAACCTACTTCAATTACCTTTAAATTTTATGAATGCGCTCTGCAATTTTATAAATAGAATTTTGAAGAATGGAAATTTACCAATCGATATACTAACAATAGTAGCTAAAGCTTTGCCAAAAGTAAGTAAGCCAACGTGTGCCAGTGATTATAGATTAATCTCTATTATCCCTTCGTTTTTGAAGATAATAGAACGATTGATACTAGATCCTTTAGAATGTATGTTGCCGGCTGATTTTGATTTATGTCAACATGACTTCACGAAAGATGGATCGACAACTACTAATATGCTTTCTATGTGGAAACATGTAATTACATTAGATGAGAATAAGCTAGATGCATTAATTTTATTTATAGATATCTCAAAAGCTTTTGACTCTATATCTTTTGATGCTATTTTGAATGCGATTAATTTATTGAATATTGATCCGAATATTTTTAGATTACTTAAATACTATTTATATAATCGAAGAATGAGTATTCAAGTAAACGATTTGATATCTAAATCAAAAAGGGTAACAAGTGGAGTTCCACAGGGATCAAGTTTGGGGCCAATTTTATTTAAAATTGTATTTGCACATTTTGAAACTAAAATATGTAACGGTCGAATTAGCAAATTCGCTGATGATTTAAAAATAATCTTTCCAATTGATCCAAAAATGTTGAATTCTCCAAAAATAATGTGACATTAGATATGTATGTTTTAAGTATATATTTGATTACACTGGGGCTGAGAATAAACAATAAAAGACGGAGCTTTAAAAATAGGTAACAGAACAGACTTTAATAATGTTTATTTTCATGATGCTGTGATTAATGATGTGTTTGAGCTTAAACTTATGCAAGAAATAAAGGATTTAGGCATAGCAATTCAATGTACATCTCCTGCTAAGAGACATATTGAATAGATAGTAGGCAGTGCCAAGAAACGTTGGGCACTAATAAATCGAAAGGCCTTTTCGAGCCGATATAAAATCAAATGTATAATACAGATTAGACCGATACTAGAATATGTTAAATGCCGCCATTGAATCCAGCATTAAAAAAAAAGCGTGTTTGTCCCAAAGATAGAAGTTGGCATAGAAAAAGTTGTGAAACAAATTAGTCCTATCTCCTGCACCATATACGCCTCAAGATTACAGCTTGTATCACTGCAAACTTTATGGTTTCGGAGGACGTGCTTTTGCATAAAAGTTTTCCGTTTGAACCAGTGGACTGGTGCTTATATGAATCCGATAAGAAAGAGTCATGAAGTTGGAACTAGATCTGGACATTTGGCAATATCTCCTCCTATAGTGGGGAATGTAGCGAGCAAGTTATTCTCTTTCTCGAAAATCTACAAAATTTATAACCAATTGCCGAAGGGGTTTAGAGAAATGCCTCCATCTAAGATGTCTTTTAAAATTTTATCTACTGAACTTGAAAAAGTCTGCAATCTTTCTGATATTTTTTATTTTGATTATGATAATACTTTCTCATGGTTGAATAAAATACAAGGATAATTGTAATTGTTATGGGAAACAGAATTTCTTGATATTTTTATTTTCAAGTGTTGTATTATTCAAATTGAAATGTTATGCATTATATCATTATGTTATTCATCAATACATACAATCAATTACTAGTCATGGTTTTCATTTTTTTGCATAATGTTACACTCGAATTATAACTTAATTTTTCCTATTTTTGATGATGAATCTATTATTTTTTACAGCCGAACTTTCTCATATTGATATATTGTACAGTATAAATAGTGAGATTTAATTATCTACATGAGACTAATTGCACATTTTTATGTGATGTGATATCTTTTTTATATTGCACATTTTCCAATTTTGTTATTTTGTAAGAGAATTTTGCGAGATTTATCATTCCCTACATTAGTTTGGTAGCGGCAGTTGAGATCCGTGCTTATGATTAGTCCCCTACCCTTTTCCGATTGGTGATGTAAGAAGGCTAAGTCGAATCATCAAACGTATATTGTACACAATGTTGTAATGCAAAATCAAAATTCACATTTGAACAAAACGGACCGTGCTCTAGACTGCAATAAAATTAAATTTTAACACAAATCAATGTCTTAAGCACCAGTCGCAGTCAAACTAAATTGTCCGTACTCTAGACGGCAAAAGTTAAATAGTATTCACTTAAGATGAATTGTCAAGCGTATAGTCATAGTTATGCAAAAGTTCCACGCACTAGACGGTGTAAAACGAACGCCAATTATAAACTCCGTATCTCATACAATACCGCCAATTCAGCAAACGTCCAGAACTGAAACGAATATATGCAACCGATTAAAAGCACAGACGATATGAAATATAGTCACCGTTAAAAGCTGGTCACTGAAAATAACCAGTAAGAATAATAATAATAATAATAATAATAATAATAATAATAATAATAATAATAAATAATAATAATAATAATAATAATAATAATAATAATACATTTATTTGGCATCAAAGGCCAACTGGCCCATTCATTGAAATAGCAAATCAAGGGTAGGATATGTGGAGGTGAGTGGAATTGTGACTAGAAAAGTATTTGATGGCAGGGGGTTTGGGAAGGGAAATGTTATCAAAAACGTCAAGATAGTTCAATCTGGTGAAAAATAAATAAGGACAAAATTCCATTTGACTAGACAAGATCAATTGGAGAAAGTCCATGAATTGTCAGAGTTTGTGTAAAAGTGAGTCTGGAAACAAAGATAATAAAGAGTGCTAATCGAACATCGTTAGCTAAATGCGAGCTCGCAAGTGAATCGCTATGGAAAATAAATCATCAAGCGCGCGGCTCGACAAGCGGTGGTTCGATTTGTCGCATTCCGATATGGAAAAAATTGTTATGGATCTTCAAAACTCCATGGAATTGATGAAGAATGAAATTTCCATTTTGAAGAACGATTCAATTGTGAATGCAAAAAAATTGGAGCAAGTGGTGAAAAATAATGAAACTTTAAGTGCGCGTATAGTTGATCTAGTTGAACAGAATGAGACATTACTTGTAAAGCTAAACAAATTACAGACTGATGTTCAACCATGGAGCGAATTGGCCGATTTAACGGTGGAAGGTGATATGTTAGTTAAAGATAAATCAGCTGGCGAGGAAATACTGAATATATTAGCAAACGAAGTCTCAGCACGTATTAGCAAACAGGATCAATTAGTCCTATTTAATCTAAATGAAGATGCTGATGTAAAAGAAGTCGAGAAATTAAATACGTTAATAAAAGAAGAAACACACGCAGCTATTACTAAATGCTACAGGGTGGGGAAACGAGCTGATCGTCCAAGGCCGGTAATTGTCAAATTATCAAAAAGGCCGACAAATATGCAATTAGAATCGATCAATAAAAAGAAAGAGGAGAATCTGAGCTTTCACAGCATATTTATTGGACGGGACAAAACGTTCCTCCAACGGAAATTGGCAAAAGTAAAAAAGCTAAAGAACAATCTGGAACGGAAACCGCCAATATCTGATGAAGCAGTTAAACGGACTCAATCGAGTGTGACTGCATCATCAAAAAACGATGTATCGTTATTAACTGTTGTGGACAGAAAGGGGAAAGGAAGTATGGCCTCGAGGCCCGTGAAAAGAATAGTAAAGAAGCCATCAAGGTTGAATCATTAAAAGTCGACACTTGTTTAGATAAGTCGCTTTCTACATTTACTCTATTTTATGCTAACTCTCGAAGTGTTAAAATAAGAACTTTTTACTGTGTAATTTTATAATAAGTAACGATTTCGATTTTATAATATTATCCGAAACTTGGCTTAACAAGGATATTAAAAACCATGAATTTGATATTCCTCATTATTCTTTATTCAGAAAGGACAGATCGCTGGATAAAAGAGGTGGAGGAGTACTCATTTATTGTAAATCTGTATTTAAGGCGAAAATTTTATATACTAGTGATGATAATGCTATCATTGATTTCTTATCTATACAATTTGATAATCTGATCTTAACAGCGGTTTACAGACCGCCGTATGCTACTTTATTTGATGATCAAACATTTACCAATTCTTTTCAATATATCTTTGATTGCCATGGCTATAATGTAGTGGTAGGTGACTTTAATAAGTTACAGGACTGTGAATTATCCAATTTTTTTTCTAACCATGATCTAAAGCAGATTATAAATGAATCAACTAGAGGTTCGCAATGCTTAGATCATGTATATTTAGAAATTGAAATGGTGAAATCGTACAGTTATGAAGTTGTCAATTATTTCAAAGAATTGGACCATAAACAAATTATTCTACAATGGAAATGCTTGAGTGGCATAACACAGAAACTAAGTTATGAAAATGCACACATGCACTGTTCCAGAATAAACTGGAATTTCTTTAGAGATTTAAGCATATTGATAGATTATGAGAGTTTTTGTTTCTTGAATACTGATGATTTTGTTTCCTCTGTTTCATCGTTATTATCTGTTTTATTTCAGGCATCTACGTTTACGGACATTATACCGAAACGGATTAATAGGAAATTGTGTAAACTAAGAATTAAACGAGACAATATAATAAAGTGTAGTCTTATTAACAGTATTAAACAAATGAGGTTAGATTCCATTGATAACGAAATTAATTCATCACTGCTAATAATTCGTCATAGATCAGAACGAATTATTTTGGCTAAAATGAAGAGTAATCCTCGATTAGGATTTAAACTCCTCACAGATTACAGTAAATACAAGGAAAAGTTGAAGCTTATACTACCTGTGGATAAAACTGAGTCTGGATTTCTCTGTGAATTGGAGGAAGCATTTGTCAATTTGATATGCAACCCACAGAATGAGAAATCTTTTATAGAACTATCAGATCCTTTAGGAGGCCATGAACCAGGACTTGTTATTGACAGTGATGAATTGATAAAATTGATGTTAAAAATCAAATCAAAAACAAAAAGATCACCTTGGTATTTCGATTGATAATTTAATTCAATTACCCTTAACATTTAGAAATGCACTCTGCAACTTTATAAATAGAATTTTGAATGATGGGAAATTACCAATTGATATATTAACGATTGTAGCTAAGCCGTTGCCAAAAGTTAGTAAGCCAACGTGCGCCAGTGACTATAGATTAATCTCTATTATCCCTTCG